>JAUIMM010000483.1:2782500-2992500 GCA_031769625.1 Taudactylus pleione
AACTCTGTGATATTAGAGATTGCAGCCTCTCATTGGTCTTCCTGCTCATTCCATGATATTACAAAGATTGCACCCTCTCATTGGTCCTCCTGCTCACTCTGTGATATTACAGAGATTGCAGCCTCTCATTGGTCCTCCAGATAACTCTGTGATATTACAGAGATTGCAGCCTCTCATTGGTCCTCCTGCTCAATCCATGATATTACAGAGATTGCAGCCTCTCATTGGTCCTCCTGTTCATTCCATGATATTACAAAGATTGCAGCCTCTCATTTGTCCTTCTGCTCACTCTATGATATTACAGAGATTGCAGCCACTCATTGGTCCTCCAGATAACTCTGTAATATTATAGAGATTACAGCCTCACAGTGGTCCTCCAGATAACTCTGTGATATTATAGAGATTGCAGCCTCTCATTGGTCCTCCAGATAACTCTGTGATATTATAGAGATGGCAGCCTCTCATTGGTCCTCCAGATAACTCTGTGATATTACAGAGATTGCAGCCTCTCACTGGTCCTCCTGCTTACTCCATGATATTACAGAGATTGCAGCCTCTCATTGGTCCTCCTGCTCATTCCATGATATTACAAAGATTGCAGCCTCTCATTGGTCCTCCTGCTCACTCTATGATATTACATACATTGCAGCCTCTCATTGGTCCTCCAGATAACTCTGTGATATTACAGAGATTGCAGCCTCTCATTGGTCCTCCAGATAACTCTGTGATATTACAGAGATTGCACCCTCTCATTGGTCCTCCTGCTCACTCTGTGATATTACAGAGATTGCAGCCTCTCAATGGTCCTCCAGATAACTCTGTGATATTACAGAGATTGCAGCCTCTCATTGGTCCTCCTGCTCAATCCATGATATTACAGAGATTGCAGCGTCTCATTGGTCCTTCTGCTCACTCTATGATATTACAGAGATTGCAGCCACTCATTGGTCCTCCAGATAACTCTGTGATATTATAGAGATTACAGCCTCTCAGTGGTCCTCCAGATAACTCTGTGATATTATAGAGATTGCAGCGTCTCATTGGTCCTCCAGATAACTCTGTGATATTACAGAGATTGCAGCCTCTCATTGGTCCTCCTGCTCAATCCATGATATTACAGAGATTGCAGCCTCTCATTGGTCCTCCTGTTCATTCCATGATATTACAAAGATTGCAGCCTCTCATTTGTCCTTCTGCTCACTCTATGATATTACAGAGATTGCAGCCACTCATTGGTCCTCCAGATAACTCTGTGATATTATAGAGATTACAGCCTCACAGTGGTCCTCCAGATAACTCTGTGATATTATAGAGATTGCAGCCTCTCATTGGTCCTCCAGATAACTCTGTGATATTATAGAGATGGCAGCCTCTCATTGGTCCTCCAGATAACTCTGTGATATTACAGAGATTGCAGCCTCTCACTGGTCCTCCTGCTTACTCCATGATATTACAGAGATTGCAGCCTCTCATTGGTCCTCCTGCTCATTCCATGATATTACAAAGATTGCAGCCTCTCATTGGTCCTCCTGCTCACTCTATGATATTACATACATTGCAGCCTCTCATTGGTCCTCCAGATAACTCTGTGATATTACAGAGATTGCAGCCTCTCATTGGTCCTCCAGATAACTCTGTGATATTACAGAGATTGCACCCTCTCATTGGTCCTCCTGCTCACTCTGTGATATTACAGAGATTGCAGCCTCTCAGTGGTCCTCCAGATAACTCTGTGATATTACAGAGATTGCAGCCTCTCATTGGTCCTCCTGCTCAATCCATGATATTACAGAGATTGCAGCGTCTCATTGGTCCTTCTGCTCACTCTATGATATTACAGAGATTGCAGCCACTCATTGGTCCTCCAGATAACTCTGTGATATTATAGAGATTACAGCCTCTCAGTGGTCCTCCAGATAACTCTGTGATATTATAGAGATTGCAGCCTCTCATTGGTCCTCCAGATAACTCTGTGATATTATAGAGATGGCAGCCTCTCATTGGTCCTCCAGATAACTCTGTGATATTACAGAGATTGCAGCCTCTCACTGGTCCTCCTGCTCACTCCATGATATTACAGAGATTGCAGCCTCTCATTGGTCCTCCTGCTCACTCCATGATATTACAGAGATTGCAGCCTCTCATTGGTCCTCCTGCTCATTCCATGATATTACAAAGATTGCAGCCTCTCATTGGTCCTCCTGCTCACTCTATGATATTACAGAGATTGCAGCCTCTCATTGGTCCTCCAGATAACTCTGTGATATTATAGAGATTACAGCCTCTCATTGGTCCTCCAGCTCAATCCATGATATTACAGAGATTGCAGCCTCTCATTGGTCCTCCTGCTCATTCCATGATATTACAAAGATTGCAGCCTCTCATTGGTCCTCCAGATAACTCTGTGATATTAGAGATTGCAGCCTCTCATTGGTCCTCCTGCTCATTCCATGATATTACAAAGATTGCAGCCTCTCATTGGTCCTCCTGCTCACTCTATGATATTACAGAGATTGCAGCCTCTCATTGGTCCTCCAGATAACTCTGTGATATTATAGAGATTACAGTCTCTCATTGGTCCTCCAGATAACTCTGTGATATTATAGAGATTACAACCTCTCATTGGTCCTCCAGATAACTCTGTGATATTATACAGTGTGCAGCCTCTCATTGGTCCTCCAGATAACTCTGTGATATTACAGAGATTGCAGCCTCTCATTGGTCCTCCTGCTCACTCCATGATATTACAGAGATTGCAGCCTCTCATTGGTCCTCCTGCTCATTCCATGATATTACAAAGATTGCAGCCTCTCATTGGTCCTCCTGTTCACTCTATGATATTACATACATTGCAGCCTCTCATTGGTCCTCCAGATAACTCTGTGACATTACAGAGATTGCAGCCTCTCATTGGTCCTCCAGATACCTCTGTGATATTACAGAGATTGCACCCTCTCATTGGTCCTCCTGCTCAATCCATGATATTACAGAGATTGCAGCCTCTCATTGGTCCTCCTGCTCATTCCATGATATTACAAAGATTGCAGCCTCTCATTTGTCCTTCTGCTCACTCTATGATATTACAGAGATTGCAGCCTCTCATTGGTCCTCCAGATAACTCTGTGATATTATAGAGATTGCAGCCGCTCATTGGTCCTCCAGATAACTCTGTGATATTACAGAGATTGCAGCCTCTCATTGGTCCTCCTGCTCACTCCATGATATTACAGAGATTGCAGCCTCTCATTGGTCCTCCTGCTCATTCCATGATATTACAAAGATTGCAGCCTCTCATTGGTCCTCCTGCTCACTCTATGATATTACATACATTGCAGCCTCTCATTGGTCCTCCAGATAACTCTGTGATATTACAGAGATTGCAGCCTCTCATTGGTCCTCCAGATAACTCTGTGATATTACAGAGATTGCACCCTCTCATTGGTCCTCCTGCTCAATCCATGATATTACAGAGATTGCAGCCTCTCATTGGTCCTCCTGCTCATTCCATGATATTACAAAGATTGCAGCCTCTCTTTGGTCCTTCTGCTCATTCTATGATATTATAGAGATTGCAGTCTCTCATTGGTCCTCCAGATAACTCTGTGATATTACAGAGATTGCAGCCTCTCATTGGTCCTCCAGATAACTCCGTGATATTACAGAGATTGCAGCCTCTCATTGGTCCTCCTGCTCACTCCATGATATTACAGAGATTGCAGCCTCTCATTGGTCCTCCTGCTCATTCCATGATATTACAAAGATTGCAGCCTCTCATTGGTCCTCCTGCTCACTCTATGATATTACAAAGATTGCAGCCTCTCATTGGTGCTCCTGCTCACTCTATGATATTACAGAGATTGAAGCCTCTCATTGGTCCTCCAGATAACTCTGTGATATTAGAGATTGCAGCCTCTCATTGGTCATCCTGCTCATTCCATGATATTACAAAGATTGCAGCCTCTCATTGGTCCTCCTGCTCACTCCATGATATTACAGAGATTGCAGTCTCTCATTGGTCCTCTAGATAACTCTGTGATATTATAGAGATTACAGTCTCTCATTGGTCCTCCAGATAACTCTGTGATATTATAGAGATTACAGCCTCTCAATGGTCCTCCAGATAACTCTGTGATATTATAGAGATTGCAGCCTCTCATTGGTCCTCCAGATAACTCTGTGATATTATAGAGATTGCAGCCTCTCATTGGTCCTCCAGATAACTCTGTGATATTACAGATTGCAGTCTCTCATTGGTCCTCCTGCTCTCTCCATGATATTACAGACATTGCAGCCTCTCATTGGTCCTCCTGCTCACTCCATGATATTACAGAGATTGCAGACTCTCATTGGTCCTCCTGCTCATTCCATGATATTACAAAGATTGCAGCCTCTCATTGGTCCTCCTGCTCACTCTATGATATTACAGAGATTGCAGCCTCTCATTGGTCCTCCAGATAACTCTGTGATATTAGAGATTGCAGCCTCTCATTGGTCTTCCTGCTCATTCCATGATATTACAGAGATTGCACCCTCTCATTGGTCCTCCTGCTCACTCTGTGATATTACAGAGATTGCAGCCTCTCATTGGTCCTCCAGATAACTCTGTGATATTACAGAGATTGCAGCCTCTCATTGGTCCTCCTGCTCAATCCATGATATTACAGAGATTGCAGCCTCTCATTGGTCCTCCTGCTCATTCCATGATATTACAAAGATTGCAGCCTCTCATTGGTCCTCCTGCTCACTCTATGATATTACAGAGATTGAAGCCTCTCATTGGTCCTCCAGATAACTCTGTGATATTAGAGATTGCAGCCTCTCATTGGTCATCCTGCTCATTCCATGATATTACAAAGATTGCAGCCTCTCATTGGTCCTCCTGCTCACTCCATGATATTACAGAGATTGCAGTCTCTCATTGGTCCTCTAGATAACTCTGTGATATTATAGAGATTACAGTCTCTCATTGGTCCTCCAGATAACTCTGTGATATTATAGAGATTACAGCCTCTCAATGGTCCTCCAGATAACTCTGTGATATTATAGAGATTGCAGCCTCTCATTGGTCCTCCAGATAACTCTGTGATATTATAGAGATTGCAGCCTCTCATTGGTCCTCCAGATAACTCTGTGATATTACAGATTGCAGCCTCTCATTGGTCCTCCTGCTCTCTCCATGATATTACAGACATTGCAGCCTCTCATTGGTCCTCCTGCTCACTCCATGATATTACAGAGATTGCAGACTCTCATTGGTCCTCCTGCTCATTCCATGATATTACAAAGATTGCAGCCTCTCATTGGTCCTCCTGCTCACTCTATGATATTACAGAGATTGCAGCCTCTCATTGGTCTTCCAGATAACTCTGTGATATTAGAGATTGCAGCCTCTCATTGGTCTTCCTGCTCATTCCATGATATTACAAAGATTGCACCCTCTCATTGGTCCTCCTGCTCACTCTGTGATATTACAGAGATTGCAGCCTCTCATTGGTCCTCCAGATAACTCTGTGATATTACAGAGATTGCAGCCTCTCATTGGTCCTCCTGCTCAATCCATGATATTACAGAGATTGCAGCCTCTCATTGGTCCTCCTGTTCATTCCATGATATTACAAAGATTGCAGCCTCTCATTTGTCCTTCTGCTCACTCTATGATATTACAGAGATTGCAGCCACTCATTGGTCCTCCAGATAACTCTGTAATATTATAGAGATTACAGCCTCACAGTGGTCCTCCAGATAACTCTGTGATATTATAGAGATTGCAGCCTCTCATTGGTCCTCCAGATAACTCTGTGATATTATAGAGATGGCAGCCTCTCATTGGTCCTCCAGATAACTCTGTGATATTACAGAGATTGCAGCCTCTCACTGGTCCTCCTGCTTACTCCATGATATTACAGAGATTGCAGCCTCTCATTGGTCCTCCTGCTCATTCCATGATATTACAAAGATTGCAGCCTCTCATTGGTCCTCCTGCTCACTCTATGATATTACATACATTGCAGCCTCTCATTGGTCCTCCAGATAACTCTGTGATATTACAGAGATTGCAGCCTCTCATTGGTCCTCCAGATAACTCTGTGATATTACAGAGATTGCACCCTCTCATTGGTCCTCCTGCTCACTCTGTGATATTACAGAGATTGCAGCCTCTCAATGGTCCTCCAGATAACTCTGTGATATTACAGAGATTGCAGCCTCTCATTGGTCCTCCTGCTCAATCCATGATATTACAGAGATTGCAGCGTCTCATTGGTCCTTCTGCTCACTCTATGATATTACAGAGATTGCAGCCACTCATTGGTCCTCCAGATAACTCTGTGATATTATAGAGATTACAGCCTCTCAGTGGTCCTCCAGATAACTCTGTGATATTATAGAGATTGCAGCGTCTCATTGGTCCTCCAGATAACTCTGTGATATTACAGAGATTGCAGCCTCTCATTGGTCCTCCTGCTCAATCCATGATATTACAGAGATTGCAGCCTCTCATTGGTCCTCCTGTTCATTCCATGATATTACAAAGATTGCAGCCTCTCATTTGTCCTTCTGCTCACTCTATGATATTACAGAGATTGCAGCCACTCATTGGTCCTCCAGATAACTCTGTGATATTATAGAGATTACAGCCTCACAGTGGTCCTCCAGATAACTCTGTGATATTATAGAGATTGCAGCCTCTCATTGGTCCTCCAGATAACTCTGTGATATTATAGAGATGGCAGCCTCTCATTGGTCCTCCAGATAACTCTGTGATATTACAGAGATTGCAGCCTCTCACTGGTCCTCCTGCTTACTCCATGATATTACAGAGATTGCAGCCTCTCATTGGTCCTCCTGCTCATTCCATGATATTACAAAGATTGCAGCCTCTCATTGGTCCTCCTGCTCACTCTATGATATTACATACATTGCAGCCTCTCATTGGTCCTCCAGATAACTCTGTGATATTACAGAGATTGCAGCCTCTCATTGGTCCTCCAGATAACTCTGTGATATTACAGAGATTGCACCCTCTCATTGGTCCTCCTGCTCACTCTGTGATATTACAGAGATTGCAGCCTCTCAGTGGTCCTCCAGATAACTCTGTGATATTACAGAGATTGCAGCCTCTCATTGGTCCTCCTGCTCAATCCATGATATTACAGAGATTGCAGCGTCTCATTGGTCCTTCTGCTCACTCTATGATATTACAGAGATTGCAGCCACTCATTGGTCCTCCAGATAACTCTGTGATATTATAGAGATTACAGCCTCTCAGTGGTCCTCCAGATAACTCTGTGATATTATAGAGATTGCAGCCTCTCATTGGTCCTCCAGATAACTCTGTGATATTATAGAGATGGCAGCCTCTCATTGGTCCTCCAGATAACTCTGTGATATTACAGAGATTGCAGCCTCTCACTGGTCCTCCTGCTCACTCCATGATATTACAGAGATTGCAGCCTCTCATTGGTCCTCCTGCTCACTCCATGATATTACAGAGATTGCAGCCTCTCATTGGTCCTCCTGCTCATTCCATGATATTACAAAGATTGCAGCCTCTCATTGGTCCTCCTGCTCACTCTATGATATTACAGAGATTGCAGCCTCTCATTGGTCCTCCAGATAACTCTGTGATATTATAGAGATTACAGCCTCTCATTGGTCCTCCAGCTCAATCCATGATATTACAGAGATTGCAGCCTCTCATTGGTCCTCCTGCTCATTCCATGATATTACAAAGATTGCAGCCTCTCATTGGTCCTCCAGATAACTCTGTGATATTAGAGATTGCAGCCTCTCATTGGTCCTCCTGCTCATTCCATGATATTACAAAGATTGCAGCCTCTCATTGGTCCTCCTGCTCACTCTATGATATTACAGAGATTGCAGCCTCTCATTGGTCCTCCAGATAACTCTGTGATATTATAGAGATTACAGTCTCTCATTGGTCCTCCAGATAACTCTGTGATATTATAGAGATTACAACCTCTCATTGGTCCTCCAGATAACTCTGTGATATTATACAGTGTGCAGCCTCTCATTGGTCCTCCAGATAACTCTGTGATATTACAGAGATTGCAGCCTCTCATTGGTCCTCCTGCTCACTCCATGATATTACAGAGATTGCAGCCTCTCATTGGTCCTCCTGCTCATTCCATGATATTACAAAGATTGCAGCCTCTCATTGGTCCTCCTGCTCACTCTATGATATTACATACATTGCAGCCTCTCATTGGTCCTCCAGATAACTCTGTGACATTACAGAGATTGCAGCCTCTCATTGGTCCTCCAGATACCTCTGTGATATTACAGAGATTGCACCCTCTCATTGGTCCTCCTGCTCAATCCATGATATTACAGAGATTGCAGCCTCTCATTGGTCCTCCTGCTCATTCCATGATATTACAAAGATTGCAGCCTCTCATTTGTCCTTCTGCTCACTCTATGATATTACAGAGATTGCAGCCTCTCATTGGTCCTCCAGATAACTCTGTGATATTATAGAGATTACATCCTCTCATTGGTTCTCCAGATAACTCTGTGATATTACAGAGATTGCAGCCTCTCATTGGTCCTCCTGCTCACTCCATGATATTACAGAGATTGCAGCATCACATTGGTCCTCCTGCTCACTCCATATTACAGAGAATGTAGCCTCTCATTGGTCCTCCAGATAACTCTGTGATATTATAGAGATTGCAGCCTCTCATTGGTCCTCCAGATAACTCTGTGATATTACAGAGATTGCAGCCTCTCATTGGTCCTCCAGATAACTCCGTGATATTACAGAGATTGCAGCCTCTCATTGGTTCTCCTGCTCATTCCATGATATTTCAAAGATTGCAGCCTCTCACTGGTCCTCCTGCTAACTCTATGATATTACAGAGATTGCAGCCTCTCATTGGTCCTCCAGATAACTCTGTGATATTACAGAGATTGCAGCCTCTAATTGGTCCTCCAGATAACTCTGTGATATTATAGAGATTACAGCCTCTCATTGGTCCTCCAGCTCAATCCATGATAGTACAGAGATTGCAGCCTCTCATTGGTCCACCTGCTCATTCCATGATATTACAAAGATTGCAGCCTCTCATTGGTCCTCCAGATAACTCTGTGATATTAGAGATTGCAGCCTCTCATTGGTCCTCCTGCTCATTCCATGATATTACAAAGATTGCAGCCTCTCATTGGTCCTCCTGCTCACTCTATGATATTACAGAGATTGCAGCCTCTCATTGGTCCTCCAGATAACTCTGTGATATTATAGAGATTACAGTCTCTCATTGGTCCTCCAGATAACTCTGTGATATTATAGAGATTACAGCCTCTCATTGGTCCTCCAGATAACTCTGTGATATTATAGAGATTGCAGCCTCTCATTGGTCCTCCAGATAACTCTGTGATATTACAGAGATTGCAGCCTCTCATTGGTCCTCCTGTTCACTCCATGATATTACAGAGATTGCAGCCTCTCATTGGTCCTCCTGCTCATTCCATGATATTACAAAGATTGCAGCCTCTCATTGGTCCTCCTGCTCACTCTATGATATTACATACATTGCAGCCTCTCATTGGTCCTCCAGATAACTCTGTGATATTACAGAGATTGCAGCCTCTCATTGGTCCTCCAGATAACTCTGTGATATTACAGAGATTGCACCCTCTCATTGGTCCTCCTGCTCAATCCATGATATTACAGAGATTGCAGCCTCTCATTGGTCCTCCTGCTCATTCCATGATATTACAAAGATTCCAGCCTCTCATTTGTCCTTCTGCTCACTCTATGATATTACAGAGATTGCAGCCTCTCATTGGTCCTCCAGATAACTCTGTGATATTATAGAGATTACATCCTCTCATTGGTCCTCCAGATAACTCTGTGATATTACAGAGATTGCAGCCTCTCATTGGTCCTCCTGCTCACTCCATGATATTACAGAGATTGCAGCCTCTCATTGGTCCTCCTGCTCACTCCATATTACAGAGAATGCAGCCTCTCATTGGTCCTCCAGATAACTCTGTGATATTATAGAGATTGCAGCCTCTCATTGGTCCTCCAGATAACTCTGTGATATTACAGAGATTGCAGCCTCTCATTGGTCCTCCAGATCACTCCGTGATATTACAGAGATTGCAGCCTCTCATTGGTCCTCCTGCTCACTCCATGATATTACAGAGATTGCAGCCTCTCATTGGTCCTCCTGCTCATTCCATGATATTACAAAGATTGCAGCCTCTCATTGGTCCTCCTGCTCACTCTATGATATTACAGAGATTGCAGCCTCTCATTGGTCCTACAGATAACTCTGTGATATTAGAGATTGCAGCCTCTCATTGGTCATCCTGCTCATTCCATGATATTACAAAGATTGCAGCCTCTCATTGGTCCTCCTGCTCACTCCATGATATTACAGAGATTGCAGCCTCTCATTGGTCCTCTAGATAACTCTGTGATATTATAGAGATTACAATCTCTCATTGGTCCTCCAGATAACTCTGTGATATTATAGAGATTAAAGCCTCTCATTGGTCCTCCAGATAACTCTGTGATATTATAGAGATTGCAGCCTCTCATTGGGCCTCCAGATAACTCTGTGATATTATAGAGATTGCAGCCTCTCATTGGTCTTCCAGATAACTCTGTGATATTACAGAGATTGCAGCCTCTCATTGGTCCTCCTGCTCACTCCATGATATTACAGAGATTGCAGCCTCTCGTTGGTCCTCCTGCTCACTCCATGATATTACAGAGATTGCAGACTCTCATTGGTCTTCCTGCTCATTCCATGATATTACAAAGATTGCAGCCTCTCATTGGTCCTCCTGCCCACTCTATGATATTACAGAGATTGCAGCCTCTCATTGGTCCTCCAGATAACTCTGTGATATTAGAGATTGCAGCCTCTCATTGGTCCTCCTGCTCATTCCATGATATTACAAAGATTGCAGCCTCTCATTGGTCCTCCTGCTCACTCTATATTACAGAGATTGCAGCCTCTCATTGGTCCTCCAGATAACTCTGTGATATTACAGAGATTGCAGCCTCTAATTGGTCCTCCAGATAACTCTGTGATATTATAGAGATTACAGCCTCTCATTGGTCCTCCTGCTCATTCCATGATATTACAGAGATTGCAGCCTCTCATTGGTCCTCCTGCTCATTCCATGATATTACAAAGATTGCAGCCTCTCATTGGTCCTCCTGCTCACTCTATGATATTACATACATTGCAGCCTCTCATTGGTCCTCCAGATAACTGTGTGATGTTACAGAGATTGCAGCCTCTCATTGGTCCTCCAGATAACTCTGTGATATTACAGAGATTGCACCCTCTCATTGGTCCTCCAGCTCAATCCATGATATTACAGAGATTGCAGCCTCTCATTGGTCCTCCTGCTCATTCCATGATATTACAAAGATTGCAGCCTCTCATTGGTCCTCCTGCTCACTCTATGATATTACATACATTGCAGCCTCTCATTGGTCCTCCAGATAACTCGGTGATATTACAGAGATTGCAGCCTCTCATTGGTCCTCCAGATAACTCTGTGATATTACAGAGATTGCACCCTCTCTTTGGTCCTTCTGCTCATTCTATGATATTATAGAGATTGCAGCCTCTCATTGGTCCTCCAGATAACTCTGTGATATTACAGAGATTGCAGCCTCTCATTGGTCCTCCAGATAACTCCGTGATATTACAGAGATTGCAGCCTCTCATTGGTCCTCCTGCTCACTCCATGATATTACAGAGATTGCAGCCTCTCATTGGTCCTCCTGCTCATTCCATGATATTACAAAGATTGCAGTCTCTCATTGGTCCTCTAGATAACTCTGTGATATTATAGAGATTACAGTCTCTCATTGGTCCTCCAGATAACTCTGTGATATTATAGAGATTACATCCTCTCATTGGTCCTCCAGATAACTCTGTGATATTACAGAGATTGCATCCTCTCATTGGTCCTCCAGATAACTCTGTGATATTACAGAGATTGCAGCCTCTCATTGGTCCTCCTGCTCACTCCATGATATTACAGAGATTGCAGCCTCTCATTGGTCCTCCAGATAACTCTGTGATATTATAGAGATTACATCCTCTCATTGGTCCTCCAGATAACTCTGTGATATTATAGAGATTACATCCTCTCATTGGTCCTCCAGATAACTCTGTGATATTACAGAGATTGCAGCCTCTCATTGGTCCTCCTGCTCACTCCATGATATTACAGAGATTGCAGCCTCTCATTGGTCCTCCAAATAACTCTGTGATATTATAGAGATTACATCCTCTCATTGGTCCTCCAGATAACTCTGTGATATTACAGAGATTGCAGCCTCTCATTGGTCCTCCTGCTCACTCCATGATATTACAGAGATTGCAGCCTCTCATTGGTCCTCCTGCTCACTCCATATTACAGAGAATGCAGCCTCTCATTGGTCCTCCAGATAACTCTGTGATATTATAGAGATTGCAGCCTCTCATTGGTCCTCCAGATAACTCTGTGATATTACAGAGATTGCAGCCTCTCATTGGTCCTCCAGACAACTCTGTGATATTACAGAGATTGCAGCCTCTCATTGGTCCTCCTGCTCTCTCCATGATATTACAGAGATTGCAGCCTCTCATTGGTCCTCCTGCTCACTCTATGATATTACAGAGATTGCAGCCTCTCATTGGTCCTCCAGATAACTCTGTGATATTAGAGATTGCAGCCTCTCATTGGTCATCCTGCTCATTCCAAGATATTACAAAGATTGCAGCCTCTCATTGGTCCTCCTGCTCACTACATGATATTACAGAGATTGCAGCCTCTCATTGGTCCTCTAGATAACTCTGTGATATTATAGAGATTACAGTCTCTCATTGGTCCTCCTGATAACTCTGTGATATTATAGAGATTACAGCCTCTCATTGGTCCTCCAGATAACTCTGTGATATTATAGAGATTGCAGCCTCTCATTGGTCCTCCAGATAACTCTGTGATATTATAGAGATTGCAGCCTCTCATTGGTCCTCCAGATAACTCTGTGATATTACAGAGATTGCAGCCTCTCATTGGTCCTCCTGCTAACTCCATGATATTACAGAGATTGCAGACTCTCATTGGTCCTCCTGCTCACTCCATGATATTACAGAGATTGCAGACTCTCATTGGTCCTCCTGCTCATTCCATGATATTACAAAGATTGCAGCCTCTCATTGGTCCTCCTGCTCACTCTATGATATTACAGAGATTGCAGCCTCTCATTGGTCCTCCAGATAACTCTGTGATATTAGAGATTGCAGCCTCTCATTGGTCCTCCTGCTCATTCCATGATATCACAAAGATTGCAGCCTCTCATTGGTCCTCCTTCTCACTCTATGATATTACAGAGATTGCAGCCTCTCATTGGTCCTCCAGATAACTCTGTGATATTACAGAGATTACAGCCTCTCATTGGTCCTCCCGCTCATTCCATGATATTACAAAGATTGCAGCCTCTCATTGGTCCTCCAGATAACTCTGTGGATATTAGAGATTGCAGCCTCTCATTGGTCCTCCTGCTCATTCCAAGATATTACAAAGATTGCAGCCTCTCATTGGTCCTCCTGCTCACTCTATGATATTACAGAGATTGCAGCCTCTCATTTGCCCTCCAGATAACTCTGTGATATTATAGAGATTACAGTCTCTCATTGGTCCTCCAGATAACTCTGTGATATTATAGAGATTACAGCCTCTCATTGGTCCTCCAGATAACTCTGTGATATTATAGAGATTGCAGCCGCTCATTGGTCCTCCAGATAACTCTGTGATATTACAGAGATTGCAGCCTCTCATTGGTCCTCCTGCTCACTCCATGATATTACAGAGATTGCAGCCTCTCATTGGTCCTCCTGCTCATTCCATGATATTACAAAGATTGCAGCCTCTCATTGGTCCTCCTGCTCACTCTATGATATTACATACATTGCAGCCTCTCATTGGTCCTCCAGATAACTCTGTGATATTACAGAGATTGCAGCCTCTCATTGGTCCTCCAGATAACTCTGTGATATTACAGAGATTGCAGCCTCTCATTGGTCCTCCTGCTCATTCCATGATATTACAAAGATTGCAGCCTCTCTTTGGTCCTTCTGCTCATTCTATGATATTACAGAGATTGAAGCCTCTCATTGGTCCTCCAGATAACTCTGTGATATTAGAGATTGCAGCCTCTCATTGGTCATCCTGCTCATTCCATGATATTACAAAGATTGCAGCCTCTCATTGGTCCTCCTGCTCACTCCATGATATTACAGAGATTGCAGTCTCTCATTGGTCCTCTAGATAACTCTGTGATATTATAGAGATTACAGTCTCTCATTGGTCCTCCAGATAACTCTGTGATATTATAGAGATTACAGCCTCTCAATGGTCCTCCAGATAACTCTGTGATATTATAGAGATTGCAGCCTCTCATTGGTCCTCCAGATAACTCTGTGATATTATAGAGATTGCAGCCTCTCATTGGTCCTCCAGATAACTCTGTGATATTACAGATTGCAGCCTCTCATTGGTCCTCCTGCTCTCTCCATGATATTACAGACATTACAGCCTCTCATTGGTCCTCCTGCTCACTCCATGATATTACAGAGATTGCAGACTCTCATTGGTCCTCCTGGTCATTCCATGATATTACAAAGATTGCAGCCTCTCATTGGTCCTCCTGCTCACTCTATGATATTACAGAGATTGCAGCCTCTCATTGGTCCTCCAGATAACTCTGTGATATTAGAGATTGCAGCCTCTCATTGGTCTTCCTGCTCATTCCATGATATTACAAAGATTGCACCCTCTCATTTGTCCTCCTGCTCACTCTGTGATATTACAGAGATTGCAGCCTCTCATTGGTCCTCCTGATAACTCTGTGATATTACAGAGATTGCAGCCTCTCATTGGTCCTCCTGCTCAATCCATGATATTACAGAGATTGCAGCCTCTCATTGGTCCTCCTGCTCATTCCATGATATTACAAAGATTGCAGCCTCTCATTGGTCCTCCTGCTCACTCTATGATATTACAGAGATTGAAGCCTCTCATTGGTCCTCCAGATAACTCTGTGATATTAGAGATTGCAGCCTCTCATTGGTCATCCTGCTCATTCCATGATATTACAAAGATTGCAGCCTCTCATTGGTCCTCCTGCTCACTCCATGATATTACAGAGATTGCAGTCTCTCATTGGTCCTCTAGATAACTCTGTGATATTATAGAGATTACAGTCTCTCATTGGTCCTCCAGATAACTCTGTGATATTATAGAGATTACAGCCTCTCAATGGTCCTCCAGATAACTCTGTGATATTATAGAGATTGCAGCCTCTCATTGGTCCTCCAGATAACTCTGTGATATTATAGAGATTGCAGCCTCTCATTGGTCCTCCAGATAACTCTGTGATATTACAGAGATTGCAGCCTCTCATTGGTCCTCCTGTTCACTCCATGATATTACAGAGATTGCAGCCTCTCATTGGTCCTCCTGCTCATTCCATGATATTACAAAGATTGCAGCCTCTCATTGGTCCTCCTGCTCACTCTATGATATTACAGAGATTGCAGCCTCTCATTGGTCCTCCAGATAACTCTGTGATATTAGAGATTGCAGCCTCTCATTGGTCTTCCTGCTCATTCCATGATATTACAAAGATTGCACCCTCTCATTGGTCCTCCTGCTCACTCTGTGATATTACAGAGATTGCACCCTCTCATTGGTCCTCCTGCTCACTCTGTGATATTACAGAGATTGCAGCCTCTCATTGGTCCTCCAGATAACTCTGTGATATTACAGAGATTGCAGCCTCTCATTGGTCCTCCTGCTCAATCCATGATATTACAGAGATTGCAGCCTCTCATTGGTCCTCCTGTTCATTCCATGATATTACAAAGATTGCAGCCTCTCATTTGTCCTTCTGCTCACTCTATGATATTACAGAGATTGCAGCCACTCATTGGTCCTCCAGATAACTCTGTAATATTATAGAGATTACAGCCTCACAGTGGTCCTCCAGATAACTCTGTGATATTATAGAGATTGCAGCCTCTCATTGGTCCTCCAGATAACTCTGTGATATTATAGAGATGGCAGCCTCTCATTGGTCCTCCAGATAACTCTGTGATATTACAGAGATTGCAGCCTCTCACTGGTCCTCCTGCTTACTCCATGATATTACAGAGATTGCAGCCTCTCATTGGTCCTCCTGCTCATTCCATGATATTACAAAGATTGCAGCCTCTCATTGGTCCTCCTGCTCACTCTATGATATTACATACATTGCAGCCTCTCATTGGTCCTCCAGATAACTCTGTGATATTACAGAGATTGCAGCCTCTCATTGGTCCTCCAGATAACTCTGTGATATTACAGAGATTGCACCCTCTCATTGGTCCTCCTGCTCACTCTGTGATATTACAGAGATTGCAGCCTCTCAATGGTCCTCCAGATAACTCTGTGATATTACAGAGATTGCAGCCTCTCATTGGTCCTCCTGCTCAATCCATGATATTACAGAGATTGCAGCGTCTCATTGGTCCTTCTGCTCACTCTATGATATTACAGAGATTGCAGCCACTCATTGGTCCTCCAGATAACTCTGTGATATTATAGAGATTACAGCCTCTCAGTGGTCCTCCAGATAACTCTGTGATATTATAGAGATTGCAGCGTCTCATTGGTCCTCCAGATAACTCTGTGATATTACAGAGATTGCAGCCTCTCATTGGTCCTCCTGCTCAATCCATGATATTACAGAGATTGCAGCCTCTCATTGGTCCTCCTGTTCATTCCATGATATTACAAAGATTGCAGCCTCTCATTTGTCCTTCTGCTCACTCTATGATATTACAGAGATTGCAGCCACTCATTGGTCCTCCAGATAACTCTGTGATATTATAGAGATTACAGCCTCACAGTGGTCCTCCAGATAACTCTGTGATATTATAGAGATTGCAGCCTCTCATTGGTCCTCCAGATAACTCTGTGATATTATAGAGATGGCAGCCTCTCATTGGTCCTCCAGATAACTCTGTGATATTACAGAGATTGCAGCCTCTCACTGGTCCTCCTGCTTACTCCATGATATTACAGAGATTGCAGCCTCTCATTGGTCCTCCTGCTCATTCCATGATATTACAAAGATTGCAGCCTCTCATTGGTCCTCCTGCTCACTCTATGATATTACATACATTGCAGCCTCTCATTGGTCCTCCAGATAACTCTGTGATATTACAGAGATTGCAGCCTCTCATTGGTCCTCCAGATAACTCTGTGATATTACAGAGATTGCACCCTCTCATTGGTCCTCCTGCTCACTCTGTGATATTACAGAGATTGCAGCCTCTCAGTGGTCCTCCAGATAACTCTGTGATATTACAGAGATTGCAGCCTCTCATTGGTCCTCCTGCTCAATCCATGATATTACAGAGATTGCAGCGTCTCATTGGTCCTTCTGCTCACTCTATGATATTACAGAGATTGCAGCCACTCATTGGTCCTCCAGATAACTCTGTGATATTATAGAGATTACAGCCTCTCAGTGGTCCTCCAGATAACTCTGTGATATTATAGAGATTGCAGCCTCTCATTGGTCCTCCAGATAACTCTGTGATATTATAGAGATGGCAGCCTCTCATTGGTCCTCCAGATAACTCTGTGATATTACAGAGATTGCAGCCTCTCACTGGTCCTCCTGCTCACTCCATGATATTACAGAGATTGCAGCCTCTCATTGGTCCTCCTGCTCACTCCATGATATTACAGAGATTGCAGCCTCTCATTGGTCCTCCTGCTCATTCCATGATATTACAAAGATTGCAGCCTCTCATTGGTCCTCCTGCTCACTCTATGATATTACAGAGATTGCAGCCTCTCATTGGTCCTCCAGATAACTCTGTGATATTATAGAGATTACAGCCTCTCATTGGTCCTCCAGCTCAATCCATGATATTACAGAGATTGCAGCCTCTCATTGGTCCTCCTGCTCATTCCATGATATTACAAAGATTGCAGCCTCTCATTGGTCCTCCAGATAACTCTGTGATATTAGAGATTGCAGCCTCTCATTGGTCCTCCTGCTCATTCCATGATATTACAAAGATTGCAGCCTCTCATTGGTCCTCCTGCTCACTCTATGATATTACAGAGATTGCAGCCTCTCATTGGTCCTCCAGATAACTCTGTGATATTATAGAGATTACAGTCTCTCATTGGTCCTCCAGATAACTCTGTGATATTATAGAGATTACAACCTCTCATTGGTCCTCCAGATAACTCTGTGATATTATACAGTGTGCAGCCTCTCATTGGTCCTCCAGATAACTCTGTGATATTACAGAGATTGCAGCCTCTCATTGGTCCTCCTGCTCACTCCATGATATTACAGAGATTGCAGCCTCTCATTGGTCCTCCTGCTCATTCCATGATATTACAAAGATTGCAGCCTCTCATTGGTCCTCCTGCTCACTCTATGATATTACATACATTGCAGCCTCTCATTGGTCCTCCAGATAACTCTGTGACATTACAGAGATTGCAGCCTCTCATTGGTCCTCCAGATACCTCTGTGATATTACAGAGATTGCACCCTCTCATTGGTCCTCCTGCTCAATCCATGATATTACAGAGATTGCAGCCTCTCATTGGTCCTCCTGCTCATTCCATGATATTACAAAGATTGCAGCCTCTCATTTGTCCTTCTGCTCACTCTATGATATTACAGAGATTGCAGCCTCTCATTGGTCCTCCAGATAACTCTGTGATATTATAGAGATTACATCCTCTCATTGGTTCTCCAGATAACTCTGTGATATTACAGAGATTGCAGCCTCTCATTGGTCCTCCTGCTCACTCCATGATATTACAGAGATTGCAGCATCACATTGGTCCTCCTGCTCACTCCATATTACAGAGAATGTAGCCTCTCATTGGTCCTCCAGATAACTCTGTGATATTATAGAGATTGCAGCCTCTCATTGGTCCTCCAGATAACTCTGTGATATTACAGAGATTGCAGCCTCTCATTGGTCCTCCAGATAACTCCGTGATATTACAGAGATTGCAGCCTCTCATTGGTTCTCCTGCTCATTCCATGATATTACAAAGATTGCAGCCTCTCACTGGTCCTCCTGCTAACTCTATGATATTACAGAGATTGCAGCCTCTCATTGGTCCTCCAGATAACTCTGTGATATTACAGAGATTGCAGCCTCTAATTGGTCCTCCAGATAACTCTGTGATATTATAGAGATTACAGCCTCTCATTGGTCCTCCAGCTCAATCCATGATAGTACAGAGATTGCAGCCTCTCATTGGTCCACCTGCTCATTCCATGATATTACAAAGATTGCAGCCTCTCATTGGTCCTCCAGATAACTCTGTGATATTAGAGATTGCAGCCTCTCATTGGTCCTCCTGCTCATTCCATGATATTACAAAGATTGCAGCCTCTCATTGGTCCTCCTGCTCACTCTATGATATTACAGAGATTGCAGCCTCTCATTGGTCCTCCAGATAACTCTGTGATATTATAGAGATTACAGTCTCTCATTGGTCCTCCAGATAACTCTGTGATATTATAGAGATTACAGCCTCTCATTGGTCCTCCAGATAACTCTGTGATATTATAGAGATTGCAGCCTCTCATTGGTCCTCCAGATAACTCTGTGATATTACAGAGATTGCAGCCTCTCATTGGTCCTCCTGTTCACTCCATGATATTACAGAGATTGCAGCCTCTCATTGGTCCTCCTGCTCATTCCATGATATTACAAAGATTGCAGCCTCTCATTGGTCCTCCTGCTCACTCTATGATATTACATACATTGCAGCCTCTCATTGGTCCTCCAGATAACTCTGTGATATTACAGAGATTGCAGCCTCTCATTGGTCCTCCAGATAACTCTGTGATATTACAGAGATTGCACCCTCTCATTGGTCCTCCTGCTCAATCCATGATATTACAGAGATTGCAGCCTCTCATTGGTCCTCCTGCTCATTCCATGATATTACAAAGATTCCAGCCTCTCATTTGTCCTTCTGCTCACTCTATGATATTACAGAGATTGCAGCCTCTCATTGGTCCTCCAGATAACTCTGTGATATTATAGAGATTACATCCTCTCATTGGTCCTCCAGATAACTCTGTGATATTACAGAGATTGCAGCCTCTCATTGGTCCTCCTGCTCACTCCATGATATTACAGAGATTGCAGCCTCTCATTGGTCCTCCTGCTCACTCCATATTACAGAGAATGCAGCCTCTCATTGGTCCTCCAGATAACTCTGTGATATTATAGAGATTGCAGCCTCTCATTGGTCCTCCAGATAACTCTGTGATATTACAGAGATTGCAGCCTCTCATTGGTCCTCCAGATCACTCCGTGATATTACAGAGATTGCAGCCTCTCATTGGTCCTCCTGCTCACTCCATGATATTACAGAGATTGCAGCCTCTCATTGGTCCTCCTGCTCATTCCATGATATTACAAAGATTGCAGCCTCTCATTGGTCCTCCTGCTCACTCTATGATATTACAGAGATTGCAGCCTCTCATTGGTCCTACAGATAACTCTGTGATATTAGAGATTGCAGCCTCTCATTGGTCATCCTGCTCATTCCATGATATTACAAAGATTGCAGCCTCTCATTGGTCCTCCTGCTCACTCCATGATATTACAGAGATTGCAGCCTCTCATTGGTCCTCTAGATAACTCTGTGATATTATAGAGATTACAATCTCTCATTGGTCCTCCAGATAACTCTGTGATATTATAGAGATTAAAGCCTCTCATTGGTCCTCCAGATAACTCTGTGATATTATAGAGATTGCAGCCTCTCATTGGTCCTCCAGATAACTCTGTGATATTATAGAGATTGCAGCCTCTCATTGGTCTTCCAGATAACTCTGTGATATTACAGAGATTGCAGCCTCTCATTGGTCCTCCTGCTCACTCCATGATATTACAGAGATTGCAGCCTCTCGTTGGTCCTCCTGCTCACTCCATGATATTACAGAGATTGCAGACTCTCATTGGTCTTCCTGCTCATTCCATGATATTACAAAGATTGCAGCCTCTCATTGGTCCTCCTGCCCACTCTATGATATTACAGAGATTGCAGCCTCTCATTGGTCCTCCAGATAACTCTGTGATATTAGAGATTGCAGCCTCTCATTGGTCCTCCTGCTCATTCCATGATATTACAAAGATTGCAGCCTCTCATTGGTCCTCCTGCTCACTCTATATTACAGAGATTGCAGCCTCTCATTGGTCCTCCAGATAACTCTGTGATATTACAGAGATTGCAGCCTCTAATTGGTCCTCCAGATAACTCTGTGATATTATAGAGATTACAGCCTCTCATTGGTCCTCCTGCTCATTCCATGATATTACAGAGATTGCAGCCTCTCATTGGTCCTCCTGCTCATTCCATGATATTACAAAGATTGCAGCCTCTCATTGGTCCTCCTGCTCACTCTATGATATTACATACATTGCAGCCTCTCATTGGTCCTCCAGATAACTGTGTGATGTTACAGAGATTGCAGCCTCTCATTGGTCCTCCAGATAACTCTGTGATATTACAGAGATTGCACCCTCTCATTGGTCCTCCAGCTCAATCCATGATATTACAGAGATTGCAGCCTCTCATTGGTCCTCCTGCTCATTCCATGATATTACAAAGATTGCAGCCTCTCATTGGTCCTCCTGCTCACTCTATGATATTACATACATTGCAGCCTCTCATTGGTCCTCCAGATAACTCGGTGATATTACAGAGATTGCAGCCTCTCATTGGTCCTCCAGATAACTCTGTGATATTACAGAGATTGCACCCTCTCTTTGGTCCTTCTGCTCATTCTATGATATTATAGAGATTGCAGCCTCTCATTGGTCCTCCAGATAACTCTGTGATATTACAGAGATTGCAGCCTCTCATTGGTCCTCCAGATAACTCCGTGATATTACAGAGATTGCAGCCTCTCATTGGTCCTCCTGCTCACTCCATGATATTACAGAGATTGCAGCCTCTCATTGGTCCTCCTGCTCATTCCATGATATTACAAAGATTGCAGTCTCTCATTGGTCCTCTAGATAACTCTGTGATATTATAGAGATTACAGTCTCTCATTGGTCCTCCAGATAACTCTGTGATATTATAGAGATTACATCCTCTCATTGGTCCTCCAGATAACTCTGTGATATTACAGAGATTGCATCCTCTCATTGGTCCTCCAGATAACTCTGTGATATTACAGAGATTGCAGCCTCTCATTGGTCCTCCTGCTCACTCCATGATATTACAGAGATTGCAGCCTCTCATTGGTCCTCCAGATAACTCTGTGATATTATAGAGATTACATCCTCTCATTGGTCCTCCAGATAACTCTGTGATATTATAGAGATTACATCCTCTCATTGGTCCTCCAGATAACTCTGTGATATTACAGAGATTGCAGCCTCTCATTGGTCCTCCTGCTCACTCCATGATATTACAGAGATTGCAGCCTCTCATTGGTCCTCCAAATAACTCTGTGATATTATAGAGATTACATCCTCTCATTGGTCCTCCAGATAACTCTGTGATATTACAGAGATTGCAGCCTCTCATTGGTCCTCCTGCTCACTCCATGATATTACAGAGATTGCAGCCTCTCATTGGTCCTCCTGCTCACTCCATATTACAGAGAATGCAGCCTCTCATTGGTCCTCCAGATAACTCTGTGATATTATAGAGATTGCAGCCTCTCATTGGTCCTCCAGATAACTCTGTGATATTACAGAGATTGCAGCCTCTCATTGGTCCTCCAGACAACTCTGTGATATTACAGAGATTGCAGCCTCTCATTGGTCCTCCTGCTCTCTCCATGATATTACAGAGATTGCAGCCTCTCATTGGTCCTCCTGCTCACTCTATGATATTACAGAGATTGCAGCCTCTCATTGGTCCTCCAGATAACTCTGTGATATTAGAGATTGCAGCCTCTCATTGGTCATCCTGCTCATTCCAAGATATTACAAAGATTGCAGCCTCTCATTGGTCCTCCTGCTCACTACATGATATTACAGAGATTGCAGCCTCTCATTGGTCCTCTAGATAACTCTGTGATATTATAGAGATTACAGTCTCTCATTGGTCCTCCTGATAACTCTGTGATATTATAGAGATTACAGCCTCTCATTGGTCCTCCAGATAACTCTGTGATATTATAGAGATTGCAGCCTCTCATTGGTCCTCCAGATAACTCTGTGATATTATAGAGATTGCAGCCTCTCATTGGTCCTCCAGATAACTCTGTGATATTACAGAGATTGCAGCCTCTCATTGGTCCTCCTGCTAACTCCATGATATTACAGAGATTGCAGACTCTCATTGGTCCTCCTGCTCACTCCATGATATTACAGAGATTGCAGACTCTCATTGGTCCTCCTGCTCATTCCATGATATTACAAAGATTGCAGCCTCTCATTGGTCCTCCTGCTCACTCTATGATATTACAGAGATTGCAGCCTCTCATTGGTCCTCCAGATAACTCTGTGATATTAGAGATTGCAGCCTCTCATTGGTCCTCCTGCTCATTCCATGATATCACAAAGATTGCAGCCTCTCATTGGTCCTCCTTCTCACTCTATGATATTACAGAGATTGCAGCCTCTCATTGGTCCTCCAGATAACTCTGTGATATTACAGAGATTACAGCCTCTCATTGGTCCTCCCGCTCATTCCATGATATTACAAAGATTGCAGCCTCTCATTGGTCCTCCAGATAACTCTGTGGATATTAGAGATTGCAGCCTCTCATTGGTCCTCCTGCTCATTCCAAGATATTACAAAGATTGCAGCCTCTCATTGGTCCTCCTGCTCACTCTATGATATTACAGAGATTGCAGCCTCTCATTTGCCCTCCAGATAACTCTGTGATATTATAGAGATTACAGTCTCTCATTGGTCCTCCAGATAACTCTGTGATATTATAGAGATTACAGCCTCTCATTGGTCCTCCAGATAACTCTGTGATATTATAGAGATTGCAGCCGCTCATTGGTCCTCCAGATAACTCTGTGATATTACAGAGATTGCAGCCTCTCATTGGTCCTCCTGCTCACTCCATGATATTACAGAGATTGCAGCCTCTCATTGGTCCTCCTGCTCATTCCATGATATTACAAAGATTGCAGCCTCTCATTGGTCCTCCTGCTCACTCTATGATATTACATACATTGCAGCCTCTCATTGGTCCTCCAGATAACTCTGTGATATTACAGAGATTGCAGCCTCTCATTGGTCCTCCAGATAACTCTGTGATATTACAGAGATTGCAGCCTCTCATTGGTCCTCCTGCTCATTCCATGATATTACAAAGATTGCAGCCTCTCTTTGGTCCTTCTGCTCATTCTATGATATTACAGAGATTGAAGCCTCTCATTGGTCCTCCAGATAACTCTGTGATATTAGAGATTGCAGCCTCTCATTGGTCATCCTGCTCATTCCATGATATTACAAAGATTGCAGCCTCTCATTGGTCCTCCTGCTCACTCCATGATATTACAGAGATTGCAGTCTCTCATTGGTCCTCTAGATAACTCTGTGATATTATAGAGATTACAGTCTCTCATTGGTCCTCCAGATAACTCTGTGATATTATAGAGATTACAGCCTCTCAATGGTCCTCCAGATAACTCTGTGATATTATAGAGATTGCAGCCTCTCATTGGTCCTCCAGATAACTCTGTGATATTATAGAGATTGCAGCCTCTCATTGGTCCTCCAGATAACTCTGTGATATTACAGATTGCAGCCTCTCATTGGTCCTCCTGCTCTCTCCATGATATTACAGACATTACAGCCTCTCATTGGTCCTCCTGCTCACTCCATGATATTACAGAGATTGCAGACTCTCATTGGTCCTCCTGGTCATTCCATGATATTACAAAGATTGCAGCCTCTCATTGGTCCTCCTGCTCACTCTATGATATTACAGAGATTGCAGCCTCTCATTGGTCCTCCAGATAACTCTGTGATATTAGAGATTGCAGCCTCTCATTGGTCTTCCTGCTCATTCCATGATATTACAAAGATTGCACCCTCTCATTTGTCCTCCTGCTCACTCTGTGATATTACAGAGATTGCAGCCTCTCATTGGTCCTCCTGATAACTCTGTGATATTACAGAGATTGCAGCCTCTCATTGGTCCTCCTGCTCAATCCATGATATTACAGAGATTGCAGCCTCTCATTGGTCCTCCTGCTCATTCCATGATATTACAAAGATTGCAGCCTCTCATTGGTCCTCCTGCTCACTCTATGATATTACAGAGATTGAAGCCTCTCATTGGTCCTCCAGATAACTCTGTGATATTAGAGATTGCAGCCTCTCATTGGTCATCCTGCTCATTCCATGATATTACAAAGATTGCAGCCTCTCATTGGTCCTCCTGCTCACTCCATGATATTACAGAGATTGCAGTCTCTCATTGGTCCTCTAGATAACTCTGTGATATTATAGAGATTACAGTCTCTCATTGGTCCTCCAGATAACTCTGTGATATTATAGAGATTACAGCCTCTCAATGGTCCTCCAGATAACTCTGTGATATTATAGAGATTGCAGCCTCTCATTGGTCCTCCAGATAACTCTGTGATATTATAGAGATTGCAGCCTCTCATTGGTCCTCCAGATAACTCTGTGATATTACAGAGATTGCAGCCTCTCATTGGTCCTCCTGTTCACTCCATGATATTACAGAGATTGCAGCCTCTCATTGGTCCTCCTGCTCATTCCATGATATTACAAAGATTGCAGCCTCTCATTGGTCCTCCTGCTCACTCTATGATATTACAGAGATTGCAGCCTCTCATTGGTCCTCCAGATAACTCTGTGATATTAGAGATTGCAGCCTCTCATTGGTCTTCCTGCTCATTCCATGATATTACAAAGATTGCACCCTCTCATTGGTCCTCCTGCTCACTCTGTGATATTACAGAGATTGCACCCTCTCATTGGTCCTCCTGCTCACTCTGTGATATTACAGAGATTGCAGCCTCTCATTGGTCCTCCTGCTCTCTCCATGATATTACAGACATTGCAGCCTCTCATTGGTCCTCCTGCTCACTCCATGATATTACAGAGATTGCAGACTCTCATTGGTCCTCCTGCTCATTCCATGATATTACAAAGATTGCAGCCTCTCATTGGTCCTCCTGCTCACTCTATGATATTACAGAGATTGCAGCCTCTCATTGGTCCTCCAGATAACTCTGTGATATTAGAGATTGCAGCCTCTCATTGGTCTTCCTGCTCATTCCATGATATTACAAAGATTGCACCCTCTCATTGGTCCTCCAGCTCACTCTGTGATATTACAGAGATTGCAGCCTCTCATTGGTCCTCCAGATAACTCTGTGATATTACAGAGATTGCAGCCTCTCATTGGTCCTCCTGCTCAATCCATGATATTACAGAGATTGCAGCCTCTCATTGGTCCTCCTGTTCATTCCATGATATTACAAAGATTGCAGCCTCTCATTTGTCCTTCTGCTCACTCTATGATATTACAGAGATTGCAGCCTCTAATTGGTCCTCCAGATAACTCTGTGATATTAGAGATTGCAGCCTCTCATTGGTCCTCCTGCTCATTCCATGATATTACAAAGATTGCAGCCTCTCATTGGTCCTCCTGCTCACTCTATGATATTACAGAGATTGCAGCCTCTCATTGGTCCTCCAGATAACTCTGTGATATTACAGAGATTGCAGCCTCTAATTGGTCCTCCAGATAACTCTGTGATATTATATAGATTACAGCCTCTCATTGGTACTCCCGCTCATTCCATGATATTACAAAGATTGCAGCCTCTCATTGGTCCTCCTGCTCACTCTATGATATTACATACATTGCAGCCTCTCATTGGTCCTCCAGATAACTCTGTGATATTACAGAGATTGCAGCCTCTCATTGGTCCTCCAGATAACTCTGTGATATTACAGAGATTGCACCCTCTCATTGGTCCTCCTGCTCAATCCATGATATTACAAAGATTGCAGCCTCTCATTGGTCCTCCTGCTCATTCCATGATATTACAAAGATTGCAGCCTCTCTTTGGTCCTTCTGCTCATTCTATGATATTATAGAGATTGCAGCCTCTCATTGGTCCTCCAGATAACTCTGTGATATTACAGAGATTGCAGCCTCTCATTGGTCCTCCAGATAACTCCGTGATATTACAGAGATTGCAGCCTCTCATTGGTCCTCCTGCTCACTCCATGATATTACAGAGATTGCAGCCTCTCATTGGTCCTCCTGCTCATTCCATGATATTACAAAGATTGCAGCCTCTCATTGGTCCTCCTGCTCACTCTATGATATTACAAAGATTGCAGCCTCTCATTGGTCCTCCTGCTCACTCTATGATATTACAGAGATTGAAGCCTCTCATTGGTCCTCCAGATAACTCTGTGATATTAGAGATTGCAGCCTCTCATTGGTCATCCTGCTCATTCCATGATATTACAAAGATTGCAGCCTCTCATTGGTCCTCCTGCTCACTCCATGATATTACAGAGATTGCAGTCTCTCATTGGTCCTCTAGATAACTCTGTGATATTATAGAGATTACAGTCTCTCATTGGTCCTCCAGATAACTCTGTGATATTATAGAGATTACAGCCTCTCAATGGTCCTCCAGATAACTCTGTGATATTACAGAGATTGCAGCCTCTCATTGGTCCTCCCGATAACTCCGTGATATTACAGAGATTGCAGCCTCTCATTGGTCCTCCTGCTCACTCCATGATATTACAGAGATTGCAGCCTCTCATTGGTCCTCCTGCTCATTCCATGATATTACAAAGATTGCAGCCTCTCATTGGTCCTCCTGCTCACTCTATGATATTACAAAGATTGCAGCCTCTCATTGGTCCTCCTGCTCACTCTATGATATTACAGAGATTGAAGCCTCTCATTGGTCCTCCAGATAACTCTGTGATATTAGAGATTGCAGCCTCTCATTGGTCATCCTGCTCATTCCATGATATTACAAAGATTGCAGCCTCTCATTGGTCCTCCTGCTCACTCTATGATATTACAGAGATTGCAGCCTCTAATTGGTCCTCCAGATAACTCTGTGATATTAGAGATTGCAGCCTCTCATTGGTCTTCCTGCTCATTCCATGATATTACAAAGATTGCACCCTCTCATTGGTCCTCCTGCTCACTCTATGATATTACAGAGATTGCAGCCTCTCATTGGTCCTCCAGATAACTCTGTGATATTACAGAGATTGCAGCCTCTCATTGGTCCTCCAGATAACTCTGTGATATTATATAGATTACAGCCTCTCATTGGTCCTCCCGCTCATTCCATGATATTACAAAGATTGCAGCCTCTCACTGGTCCTCCTGCTCACTCTATGATATTACATACATTGCAGCCTCTCATTGGTCCTCCAGATAACTCTGTGATATTACAGAGATTGCAGCCTCTCATTGGTCCTCCAGATAACTCTGTGATATTACAGAGATTGCACCCTCTCATTGGTCCTCCTGCTCAATCCATGATATTACAGAGATTGCAGCCTCTCATTGGTCCTCCTGCTCATTCCATGATATTACAAAGATTGCAGCCTCTCTTTGGTCCTTCTGCTCATTCTATGATATTATAAAGATTGCAGCCTCTCATTGGTCCTCCAGATAACTCTGTGATATTACAGAGATTGCAGCCTCTCATTGGTCCTCCAGATAACTCCGTGATATTACAGAGATTGCAGCCTCTCATTGGTCCTCCTGCTCACTCCATGATATTACAGAGATTGCAGCCTCTCATTGGTCCTCCTGCTCATTCCATGATATTACAAAGATTGCAGCCTCTCATTGGTCCTCCTGCTCACTCTATGATATTACAAAGATTGCAGCCTCTCATTGGTCCTCCTGCTCACTCTATGATATTACAGAGATTGAAGCCTCTCATTGGTCCTCCAGATAACTCTGTGATATTAGAGATTGCAGCCTCTCATTGGTCATCCTGCTCATTCCATGATATTACAAAGATTGCAGCCTCTCATTGGTCCTCCTGCTCACTCCATGATATTACAGAGATTGCAGTCTCTCATTGGTCCTCTAGATAACTCTGTGATATTATAGAGATTACAGTCTCTCATTGGTCCTCCAGATAACTCTGTGATATTATAGAGATTACAGCCTCTCAATGGTCCTCCAGATAACTCTGTGATATTATAGAGATTGCAGCCTCTCATTGGTCCTCCAGATAACTCTGTGATATTATAGAGATTGCAGCCTCTCATTGGTCCTCCAGATAACTCTGTGATATTACAGAGATTGCAGCCTCTCATTGGTCCTCCTGTTCACTCCATGATATTACAGAGATTGCAGCCTCTCATTGGTCCTCCTGCTCATTCCATGATATTACAAAGATTGCAGCCTCTCATTGGTCCTCCTGCTCACTCTATGATATTACAGAGATTGCAGCCTCTCATTGGTCCTCCAGATAACTCTGTGATATTAGAGATTGCAGCCTCTCATTGGTCTTCCTGCTCATTCCATGATATTACAAAGATTGCACCCTCTCATTGGTCCTCCTGCTCACTCTGTGATATTACAGAGATTGCAGCCTCTCATTGGTCCTCCTGCTCTCTCCATGATATTACAGACATTGCAGCCTCTCATTGGTCCTCCTGCTCACTCCATGATATTACAGAGATTGCAGACTCTCATTGGTCCTCCTGCTCATTCCATGATATTACAAAGATTGCAGCCTCTCATTGGTCCTCCTGCTCACTCTATGATATTATAGAGATTGCAGCCTCTCATTGATCCTCCAGATAACTCTGTGATATTAGAGATTGCAGCCTCTCATTGGTCTTCCTGCTCATTCCATGATATTACAAAGATTGCACCCTCTCATTGGTCCTCCTGCTCACTCTGTGATATTACAGAGATTGCAGCCTCTCATTGGTCCTCCAGATAACTCTGTGATATTACAGAGATTGCAGCCTCTCATTGGTCCTCCTGCTCAATCCATGATATTACAGAGATTGCAGCCTCTCATTGGTCCTCCTGTTCATTCCATGATATTACAAAGATTGCAGCCTCTCATTTGTCCTTCTGCTCACTCTATGATATTACAGAGATTGCAGCCACTCATTGGTCCTCCAGATAACTCTGTGATATTATAGAGATTACAGCCTCACAGTGGTCCTCCAGATAACTCTGTGATATTATAGAGATTGCAGCCTCTCATTGGTCCTCCAGATAACTCTGTGATATTATAGAGATGGCAGCCTCTCATTGGTCCTCCAGATAACTCTGTGATATTACAGAGATTGCAGCCTCTCACTGGTCCTCCTGCTTACTCCATGATATTACAGAGATTGCAGCCTCTCATTGGTCCTCCTGCTCACTCCATGATATTACAGAGATTGCAGCCTCTCATTGGTCCTCCTGCTCATTCCATGATATTACAAAGATTGCAGCCTCTCATTGGTCCTCCTGCTCACTCTATGATATTACAGAGATTGCAGCCTCTCATTGGTCCTCCAGATAACTCTGTGATATTAGAGATTACAGCCTCTCATTGGTCCTCCTGCTCATTCCATGATATTACAAAGATTGCAGCCTCTCATTGGTCCACCTGCTAACTCTATGATATTACAGAGATTGCAGCCTCCCATTCGTCCTCCAGATAACTCTGTGATATTACAGAGATTGCAGCCTCTAATTGGTCCTCCAGATAACTCTGTGATATTATAGAGATTACAGCCTCTCATTGGTCCTCCAACTCAATCCATGATATTACAGAGATTGCAGCCTCTCATTGGTCCTCCTGCTCATTCCATGATATTACAAAGATTGCAGCCTCTCATTGGTCCTCCAGATAACTCTGTGATATTAGAGATTGCAGCCTCTCATTGGTCCTCCTGCTCATTCCATGATATTACAAAGATTGCAGCCTCTCATTGGTCCTCCTGCTCACTCTATGATATTACAGAGATTGCAGCCTCTCATTGGTCCTCCAGATAACTCTGTGATATTATAGAGATTACAGTCTCTCATTGGTCCTCCAGATAACTCTGTGATATTATAGAGATTACAACCTCTCATTGGTCCTCCAGATAACTCTGTGATATTATAGAGTGTGCAGCCTCTCATTGGTCCTCCAGATAACTCTGTGATATTACAGAGATTGCAGCCTCTCATTGGTCCTCCTGCTCACTCCATGATATTACAGAGATTGCAGCCTCTCATTGGTCCTCCTGCTCGTTCCATGATATTACAAAGATTGCAGCCTCTCATTGGTCCTCCTGCTCACTCTATGATATTACATACATTGCAGCCTCTCATTGGTCCTCCAGATAACTCTGTGATATTACAGAGATTGCAGCCTCTCATTGGTCCTCCAGATAACTCTGTGATATTACAGAGATTGCACCCTCTCATTGGTCCTCCTGCTCACTCTGTGATATTACAGAGATTGCAGCCTCTCATTGGTCCTCCAGATAACTCTGTGATATTACAGAGATTGCAGCCTCTCATTGGTCCTCCTGCTCATTCCATGATATTACAAAGATTGCAGCCTCTCATTTGTCCTTCTGCTCACTCTATGATATTACAGAGATTGCAGCCTCTTATTGGTCCTCCAGATAACTCTGTGATATTATAGAGATTACATCCTCTCAATGGTTCTCCAGATAACTCTGTGATATTACAGAGATTGCAGCCTCTCATTGGTCCTCCTGCTCACTCCATGATATTACAGAGATTGCAGCATCTCATTGGTCCTCCTGCTCACTCCATATTACAGAGAATGTAGCCTCTCATTGGTCCTCCAGATAACTCTGTGATATTATAGAGATTGCAGCCTCTCATTGGTCCTCCAGATAACTCTGTGATATTACAGAGATTGCAGCCTCTCATTGGTCCTCCAGATAACTCCATGATATTACAGAGATTGCAGCCTCTCATTGGTTCTCCTGCTCATTCCATGATATTACAAAGATTGCAGCCTCTCATTGGTCCTCCTGCTAACTCTATGATATTACAGAGATTGCAGCCTCTCATTGGTCCTCCAGATAACTCTGTGATATTACAGAGATTGCAGCCTCTAATTGGTCCTCCAGATAACTCTGTGATATTATAGAGATTACAGCCTCTCATTGGTCCTCCAGCTCAATCCATTATAGTACAGAGATTGCAGCCTCTCATTGGTCCTCCAGCTCATTCCATGATATTACAAAGATTGCAGCCTCTCATTGGTCCTCCAGATAACTCTGTGATATTAGAGATTGCAGCCTCTCATTGGTCCTCCTGCTCATTCCATGATATTACAAAGATTGCAGCCTCTCATTGGTCCTCCTGCTCACTCTATGATATTACAGAGATTGCAGCCTCTCATTGGTCCTCCAGATAACTCTGTGATATTATAGAGATTACAGTCTCTCATTGGTCCTCCAGATAACTCTGTGATATTATAGAGATTACAGTCTCTCATTGGTCCTCCAGATAACTCTGTGATATTATAGAGATTACAGCCTCTCATTGGTCCTCCAGATAACTCTGTGATATTACAGAGATTGCAGCCTCTCATTGGTCCTCCTGTTCACTCCATGATATTACAGAGATTGCAGCATCTCATTGGTCCTCCTGCTCACTCCATATTACAGAGAATGTAGCCTCTCATTGGTCCTCCAGATAACTCTGTGATATTATAGAGATTGCAGCCTCTCATTGGTCCTCCAGATAACTCTGTGATATTACAGAGATTGCAGCCTCTCATTGGTCCTCCAGATAACTCCATGATATTACAGAGATTGCAGCGTCTCATTGGTCCTCCTGTTCATTCCATGATATTACAAAGATTGCAGCCTCTCATTTGTCCTACTGCTCACTCTATGATATTACAGAGATTGCAGCCACTCATTGGTCCTCCAGATAACTCTGTGATATTATAGAGATTACAGCCTCTCAGTGGTCCTCCAGATAACTCTGTGATATTATAGAGATTGCAGCCTCTCATTGGTCCTCCAGATAACTCTGTGATATTATAGAGATGGCAGCCTCTCATTGGTCCTCCAGATAACTCTGTGATATTACAGAGATTGCAGCCTCTCACTGGTCCTCCTGCTCACTCCATGATATTACAGAGATTGAAGCCTCTCATTGGTCCTCCTGCTCACTCCATGATATTACAGAGATTGCAGCCTCTCATTGGTCCTCCTGCTCATTCCATGATATTACAAAGATTGCAGCCTCTCATTGGTCCTCCTGCTCACTCTATGATATTACAGAGATTGCAGCCTCTCATTGGTCCTCCAGATAACTCTGTGATATTATAGAGATTACAGCCTCTCATTGGTCCTCCAGCTCAATCCATGATATTACAGAGATTGCAGCCTCTCATTGGTCCTCCTGCTCATTCCATGATATTACAAAGATTGCAGCCTCTCAATGGTCCTCCAGATAACTCTGTGATATTAGAGATTGCAGCCTCTCATTGGTCCTCCTGCTCATTCCATGATATTACAAAGATTGCAGCCTCTCATTGGTCCTCCTGCTCACTCTATGATATTACAGAGATTGCAGCCTCTCATTGGTCCTCCAGATAACTCTGTGATATTATAGAGATTACAGTCTCTCATTGGTCCTCCAGATAACTCTGTGATATTATAGAGATTACAACCTCTCATTGGTCCTCCAGATAACTCTGTGATATTATAGAGTGTGCAGCCTCTCATTGGTCCTCCAGATAACTCTGTGATATTACAGAGATTGCAGCCTCTCATTGGTCCTCCTGCTCACTCCATGATATTACAGAGATTGCAGCCTCTCATTGGTCCTCCTGCTCATTCCATGATATTACAAAGATTGCAGCCTCTCATTGGTCCTCCTGCTCACTCTATGATATTACATACATTGCAGCCTCTCATTGGTCCTCCAGATAACTCTGTGATATTACAGAGATTGCAGCCTCTCATTGGTCCTCCAGATAACTCTGTGATATTACAGAGATTGCACCCTCTCATTGGTCCTCCTGCTCAATCCATGATATTACAGAGATTGCAGCCTCTCATTGGTCCTCCTGCTCATTCCATGATATTACAAAGATTGCAGCCTCTCATTTGTCCTTCTGCTCACTCTATGATATTACAGAGATTGCAGCCTCTCATTGGTCCTCCAGATAACTCTGTGATATTATAGAGATTACATCCTCTCATTGGTTCTCCAGATAACTCTGTGATATTACAGAGATTGCAGCCTCTCATTGGTCCTCCTGCTCACTCCATGATATTACAGAGATTGCAGCATCTCATTGGTCCTCCTGCTCACTCCATATTACAGAGAATGTAGCCTCTCATTGGTCCTCCAGATAACTCTGTGATATTATAGAGATTGCAGCCTCTCATTGGTCCTCCAGATAACTCTGTGATATTACAGAGATTGCAGCCTCTCATTGGTCCTCCAGATAACTCCGTGATATTACAGAGATTGCAGCCTCTCATTGGTTCTCCTGCTCATTCCATGATATTACAAAGATGCAGCCTCTCACTGGTCCTCCTGCTAACTCTATGATATTACAGAGATTGCAGCCTCTCATTGGTCCTCCAGATAACTCTGTGATATTACAGAGATTGCAGCCTCTAATTGGTCCTCCAGATAACTCTGTGATATTATAGAGATTACAGCCTCTCATTGGTCCTCCAGCTCAATCCATGATAGTACAGAGATTGCAGCCTCTCATTGGTCCTCCTGCTCATTCCATGATATTACAAAGATTGCAGCCTCTCATTGGTCCTCCAGATAACTCTGTGATATTAGAGATTGCAGCCTCTCATTGGTCCTCCTGCTCATTCCATGATATTACAAAGATTGCAGCCTCTCATTGGTCCTCCTGCTCACTCTATGATATTACAGAGATTGCAGCCTCTCATTGGTCCTCCAGATAACTCTGTGATATTATAGAGATTACAGTCACTCATTGGTCCTCCAGATAACTCTGTGATATTATAGAGATTACAGCCTCTCATTGGTCCTCCAGATAACTCTGTGATATTATAGAGATTGCAGCCTCTCATTGGTCCTCCAGATAACTCTGTGATATTACAGAGATTGCAGCCTCTCATTGGTCATCCTGTTCACTCCATGATATTACAGAGATTGCAGCCTCTCATTGGTCCTCCTGCTCATTCCATGATATTACAAAGATTGCAGCCTCTCATTGGTCCTCCTGCTCACTCTATGATATTACATACATTGCAGCCTCTCATTGGTCCTCCAGATAACTCTGTGATATTACAGAGATTGCAGCCTCTCATTGGTCCTCCAGATAACTCTGTGATATTACAGAGATTGCACCCTCTCATTGGTCCTCCTGCTCAATCCATGATATTACAGAGATTGCAGCCTCTCATTGGTCCTCCTGCTCATTCCATGATATTACAAAGATTGCAGCCTCTCATTTGTCCTTCTGCTCACTCTATGATATTATAGAGATTACATCCTCTCATTGGTCCTCCAGATAACTCTGTGATATTACAGAGATTGCAGCCTCTCATTGGTCCTCCAGATCACTCCGTGATATTACAGAGATTGCAGCCTCTCATTGGTCCTCCTGCTCACTCCATGATATTACAGAGATTGCAGCCTCTCATTGGTCCTCCTGCTCATTCCATGATATTACAAAAATTGCAGCCTCTCATTGGTCCTCCTGCTCACTCTATGATATTACAGAGATTGCAGCCTCTCATTGGTCCTACAGATAACTCTGTGATATTAGAGATTGCAGCCTCTCATTGGTCATCCTGCTCATTCCATGATATTACAAAGATTGCAGCCTCTCATTGGTCCTCCTGCTCACTCCATGATATTACAGAGATTGCAGCCTCTCATTGGTCCTCTAGATAACTCTGTGATATTATAGAGATTACAATCTCTCATTGGTCCTCCAGATAACTCTGTGATATTATAGAGATTAAAGCCTCTCATTGGTCCTCCAGATAACTCTGTGATATTATAGAGATTGCAGCCTCTCATTGGTCCTCCAGATAACTCTGTGATATTATAGAGATTGCAGCCTCTCATTGGTCTTCCAGATAACTCTGTGATATTACAGAGATTGCAGCCTCTCATTGGTCCTCCTGCTCACTCCATGATATTACAGAGATTGCAGCCTCTCATTGGTCCTCCTGCTCACTCCATGATATTACAGAGATTGCAGACTCTCATTGGTCTTCCTGCTCATTCCATGATATTACAAAGATTGCAGCCTCTCATTGGTCCTCCTGCTCACTCTATGATATTACAGAGATTGCAGCCTCTCATTGGTCCTCCAGATAACTCTGTGATATTAGAGATTGCAGCCTCTCATTGGTCCTCCTGCTCATTCCATGATATTACAAAGATTGCAGCCTCTCATTGGTCCTCCTGCTCACTCTATATTACAGAGATTGCAGCCTCTAATTGGTCCTCCAGATAACTCTGTGATATTACAGAGATTGCAGCCTCTAATTGGTCCTCCAGATAACTCTGTGATATTATAGAGATTACAGCCTCTCATTGGTCCTCCTGCTTACTCCATGATATTACAGAGATTGCAGCCTCTCATTGGTCCTCCTGCTCATTCCATGATATTACAAAGATTGCAGCCTCTCATTGGTCCTCCTGCTCACTCTATGATATTACATACATTGCAGCCTCTCATTGGTCCTCCAGATAACTCTGTGATATTACAGAGATTGCAGCCTCTCATTGGTCCTCCAGATAACTCTGTGATATTACAGAGATTGCACCCTCTCATTGGTCCTCCAGCTCAATCCATGATATTACAGAGATTGCAGCCTCTCATTGGTCCTCCTGCTCATTCCATGATATTACAAAGATTGCAGCCTCATTGGTCCTCCTGCTCACTCTATGATATTACATACATTGCAGCCTCTCATTGGTCCTCCAGATAACTCTGTGATATTACAGAGATTGCAGCCTCTCATTGGTCCTCCAGATAACTCTGTGATATTACAGAGATTGCACCCTCTCTTTGGTCCTTCTGCTCATTCTATGATATTATAGAGATTGCAGCCTCTCATTGGTCCTCCAGATAACTCTGTGATATTACAGAGATTGCAGCCTCTCATTGGTCCTCCAGATAACTCCGTGATATTACAGAGATTGCAGCCTCTCATTGGTCCTCCTGCTCACTCCATGATATTACAGAGATTGCAGCCTCTCATTGGTCCTCCTGCTCATTCCATGATATTACAAAGATTGCAGCCTCTCATTGGTCCTCCTGCTCACTCTATGATATTACAAAGATTGCAGCCTCTCATTGGTCCTCCTGCTCACTCTATGATATTACAGAGATTTCAGCCTCTCATTGGTCCTCCAGATAACTCTGTGATATTAGAGATTGCAGCCTCTCATTGGTCCTCCTGCTCACTCCATGATATTACAGAGATTGCAGTCTCTCATTGGTCCTCTAGATAACTCTGTGATATTATAGAGATTACAGCCTCTCAATGGTCCTCCAGATAACTCTGTGATAATATAGAGATTGCAGCCTCTCATTGGTCCTCCAGATAACTCTGTGATATTATAGAGATTGCAGCCTCTCATTGGTCCTCCAGATAACTCTGTGATATTACAGATTGCAGCCTCTCATTGGTCCTCCTGCTCTCTCCATGATATTACAGAGATTGCAGCCTCTCATTGGTCCTCCTGCTCACTCCATGATATTACAGAGATTGCAGACTCTCATTGGTCCTCCTGCTCATTCCATGATATTACAAAGATTGCAGCCTCTCATTGGTCCTCCTGCTCACTCTATGATATTACAGAGATTGCAGCCTCTCATTGGTCCTCCAGATAACTCTGTGATATTAGAGATTGCAGCCTCTCATTGGTCTTCCTGCTCATTCCATGATATTACAAAGATTGCACCCTCTCATTGGTCCTCCTGCTCATTCTGTGATATTACAGAGATTGCAGCCTCTCATTGGTCCTCCAGATAACTCTGTGATATTACAGAGATTTCAGCCTCTCATTGGACCTCCTGCTCAATCCATGATATTACAGAGATTGCAGCCTCTCATTGGTCCTCCTGTTCATTCCATGATATTACAAAGATTGCAGCCTCTCATTTGTCCTTCTGCTCACTCTATGATATTACAGAGATTGCAGCCTCTCACTGGTCCTCCTGCTCACTCCATGATATTACAGAGATTGCAGCCTCTCATTGGTCCTCCAGATCACTCCATGATATTACAGAGATTGCAGCCTCTCATTGGTCCTCCTGCTCATTCCATGATATTACAAAGATTGCAGCCTCTCATTGGTCCTCCTGCTAACTCTGTGATATTATAGAGATGGCAGCCTCTCATTGGTCCTCCAGATAACTCTGTGATATTACAGAGATTGCAGCCTCTCACTGGTCCTCCTGCTCACTCCATGATATCACAGAGATTGCAGCCTCTCATTGGTCCTCCAGATCACTCCATGATATTACAGAGATTGCAGCCTCTCATTGGTCCTCCTGCTCATTCCATGATATTACAAAGATTGCAGCCTCTCATTGGTCCTCCTGCTCACTCTATGATATTACAGAGATTGCAGCCTCTCATTGGTCCTCCAGATAACTCTGTGATATTAGAGATTGCAGCCTCTCATTGGTCCTCCTGCTCATTCCATGATATTACAAAGATTGCAGCCTCTCATTGGTCCTCCTGCTAACTCTATGATATTACAGAGATTGCAGCCTCTCATTGGTCCTCCAGATAACTCTGTGATATTACAGAGATTGCAGCCTCTAATTGGTCCTCCAGATAACTCTGTGATATTATAGAGATTACAGCCTCTCATTGGTCCTCCTGCTCATTCCATATTACAAAGATTGCAGCCTCTCATTGGTCCTCCAGATAACTCTGTGATATTAGAGATTGCAGCCTCTCATTGGTCCTCCTGCTCATTCCATGATATTACAAAGATTGCAGCCTCTCATTGGTCCTCCTGCTCACTCTATGATATTACAGAGATTGCAGCCTCTAATTGGTCCTCCAGATAACTCTGTGATATTATAGAGATTACAGTCTCTCATTGGTCCTCCAGATAACTCTGTGATATTATAGAGATTACAGCCTCTCATTGGTCCTCCAGATAACTCTGTGATATTATAGAGTGTGCAGCCTCTCATTGGTCCTCCAGATAACTCTGTGATATTACAGAGATTGCAGCCTCTCATTGGTCCTCCTGCTCACTCCATGATATTACAGAGATTGCAGCCTCTCATTGGTCCTCCTGCTCATTCTATGATATTACAAAGATTGCAGCCTCTCATTGGTCCTCCTGCTCACTCTATGATATTACATACATTGCAGCCTCTCATTGGTCCTCCAGATAACTCTGTGATATTACAGAGATTGCAGCCTCTCATTGGTCCTCCAGATAACTCTGTGATATTACAGAGATTGCACCCTCTCATTGGTCCTCCTGCTCAATCCATGATATTACAGAGATTGCAGCCTCTCATTGGTCCTCCTGCTCATTCCATGATATTACAAAGATTGCAGCCTCTCATTTGTCCTTCTGCTCACTCTATGATATTACAGAGATTGCAGCCTCTCATTGGTCCTCCAGATAACTCTGTGATATTATAGAGATTACATCCTCTCATTGGTTCTCCAGATAACTCTGTGATATTACAGAGATTGCAGCCTCTCATTGGTCCTCCAGATAACTCTGTGATATTACAGAGATTGCAGCCTCTCATTGGTCCTCCAGATAACTCCGTGATATTACAGAGATTGCAGCCTCTCATTGGTTCTCCTGCTCATTCCATGATATTACAAAGATTGCAGCCTCTCATTGGTCCTCCTGCTAACTCTATGATATTACAGAGATTGCAGCCTCTCATTGGTCCTCCAGATAACTCTGTGATATTACAGAGATTGCAGCCTCTAATTGGTCCTCCAGATAACTCTGTGATATTATAGAGATTACAGCCTCTCATTGGTCCTCCAGATAACTCTGTGATATTATAGAGATTGCAGCCTCTCATTGGTCCTCCAGATAACTCTGTGATATTACAAAGATTGCAGCCTCTCATTGGTCCTCCAGATAACTCTGTGATATTAGAGATTGCAGCCTCTCATTGGTCCTCCAGCTCAATCCATGATAGTACAGAGATTGCAGCCTCTCATTGGTCCTCCTGCTCATTCCATGATATTACAAAGATTGCAGCCTCTCATTGGTCCTCCAGATAACTCTGTGATATTAGAGATTGCAGCCTCTCATTGGTCCTCCTGCTCATTCCATGATATTACAAAGATTGCAGCCTCTCATTGGTCCTCCTGCTCACTCTATGATATTACAGAGATTGCAGCCTCTCATTGGTCCTACAGATAACTCTGTGATATTATAGAGATTACAGTCTCTCATTGGTCCTCCAGATAACTCTGTGATATTATAGAGATTACAGCCTCTCATTGGTCCTCCAGATAACTCTGTGATATTATAGAGATTGCAGCCTCTCATTGGTCCTCCAGATAACTCTGTGATATTACAGAGATTGCAGCCTCTCATTGGTCCTCCTGCTCACCCCATGACATTACAGAGATTGCAGCCTCTCATTGGTCCTCCTGCTCATTCCATGATATTACAAAGATTGCAGCCTCTCATTGGTCCTCCTGCTCACTCTATGATATTACATACATTGCAGCCTCTCATTGGTCCTCCAGATAACTCTGTGATATTACAGAGATTGCAGCCTCTCATTGGTCCTCCAGATAACTCTGTGATATTACAGAGATTGCACCCTCTCATTGGTCCTCCTGCTCAATCCATGATATTACAGAGATTGCAGCCTCTCATTGGTCCTCCTGCTCATTCCATGATATTACAAAGATTGCAGCCTCTCATTTGTCCTTCTGCTCACTCTATGATATTACAGAGATTGCAGCCTCTCATTGGTCCTCCAGATAACTCTGTGATATTATAGAGATTACATCCTCTCATTGGTCCTCCAGATAACTCTGTGATATTACAGAGATTGCAGCCTCTCATTGGTCCTCCTGCTCACTCCATGATATTACAGAGATTGCAGCCTCTCATTGGTCCTCCTGCTCACTCCATATTACAGAGAATGCAGCCTCTCATTGGTCCTCCAGATAACTCTGTGATATTATAGAGCTTGCAGCCTCTCATTGGTCCTCCAGATAACTCTGTGATATTACAGAGATTGCAGCCTCTCATTGGTCCTCCAGATAACTCCGTGATATTACAGAGATTGCAGCCTCTCATTGGTCCTCCTGCTCATTCCATGATATTACAAAGATTGCAGCCTCTCATTGGTCCTCCTGCTCACTCTATGATATTACAGAGATTGCAGCCTCTCATTGGTCCTCCAGATAACTCTGTGATATTAGAGATTGCAGCCTCTCATTGGTCATCCTGCTCATTCCATGATATTACAAAGATTGCAGCCTCTCATTGGTCCTCTAGATAACTCTGTGATATTATAGAGATTACAGTCTCTCATTGGTCCTCCAGATAACTCTGTGATATTATAGAGATTACAGCCTCTCATTGGTCCTCCAGATAACTCTGTGATATTATAGAGATTGCAGCCTCTCATTGGTCCTCCAGATAACTCTGTGATATTATAGAGATTGCAGCCTCTCATTGGTCCTCCAGATAACTCTGTGATATTACAGAGATTGCAGCCTCTCATTGGTCCTCCTGCTCACTCCATGATATTACAGAGATTGCAGCCTCTCATTGGTCCTCCTGCTCACTCCATGATATTACAGAGATTGCAGCCTCTCATTGGTCCTCCTGCTCACTCTATGATATTACAGAGATTGCAGCCTCTCATTGGTCCTCCAGATAACTCTGTGATATTAGAGATTGCAGCCTCTCATTGGTCCTCCAGATAACTCTGTGATATTATAGAGCTTGCAGCCTCTCATTGGTCCTCCAGATAACTCTGTGATATTACAGAGATTGCAGCCTCTCATTGGTCCTCCAGATAACTCCGTGATATTACAGAGATTGCAGCCTCTCATTGGTCCTCCTGCTCATTCCATGATATTACAAAGATTGCAGCCTCTCATTGGTCCTCCTGCTCACTCTATGATATTACAGAGATTGCAGCCTCTCATTGGTCCTCCAGATAACTCTGTGATATTAGAGATTGCAGCCTCTCATTGGTCATCCTGCTCATTCCATGATATTACAAAGATTGCAGCCTCTCATTGGTCCTCTAGATAACTCTGTGATATTATAGAGATTACAGTCTCTCATTGGTCCTCCAGATAACTCTGTGATATTATAGAGATTACAGCCTCTCATTGGTCCTCCAGATAACTCTGTGATATTATAGAGATTGCAGCCTCTCATTGGTCCTCCAGATAACTCTGTGATATTATAGAGATTGCAGCCTCTCATTGGTCCTCCAGATAACTCTGTGATATTATAGAGATTGCAGCCTCTCATTGGTCCTCCAGATAACTCTGTGATATTACAGAGATTGCAGCCTCTCATTGGTCCTCCTGCTCACTCCATGATATTACAGAGATTGCAGCCTCTCATTGGTCCTCCTGCTCACTCCATGATATTACAGAGATTGCAGACTCTCATTGGTCCTCCTGCTCATTCCATGATATTACAAAGATTGCAGCCTCTCATTGGTCCTCCTGCTCACTCTATGATATTACAGAGATTGCAGCCTCTCATTGGTCCTCCAGATAACTCTGTGATATTAGAGATTGCAGCCTCTCATTGGTCCTCCTGCTCATTCCATGATATTACAAAGATTGCAGCCTCTCATTGGTCCTCCTGCTCACTCTATATTACAGAGATTGCAGCCTCTCATTGGTCCTCCAGATAACTCTGTGATATTACAGAGATTGCAGCCTCTAATTGGTCCTCCAGATAACTCTGTGATATTATAGAGATTACAGCCTCTCATTGGTCCTCCAGCTCAATCCATGATATTACAGAGATTGCAGCCTCTCATTGGTCTTCCCGCTCATTCCATGATATTACAAAGATTGAAGCCTCTCATTGGTCCTCCAGATAACTCTGTGATATTAGAGATTGCAGCCTCTCATTGGTCCTCCTGCTAATTCCATGATATTACAAAGATTGCAGCCTCTCATTGGTCCTCCTGCTCACTCTATGATATTACAGAGATTGCAGCCTCTCATTGGTCCTCCAGATAACTCTGTGATATTATAGAGATTACAGTCTCTCATTGGTCCTCCAGATAACTCTGTGATATTATAGAGATTACAGCCTCTCATTGGTCCTCCAGATAACTCTGTGATATTATAGAGATTGCAGCCTCTCATTGGTTCTCCAGATAACTCCGTGATATTACAGAGATTGCAGCCTCTCATTGGTCCTCCTGCTCACTCCATGATATTACAGAGATTGCAGCCTCTCATTGGTCCTACTGCTCATTCCATATTACAAAGATTGCAGCCTCTCATTGGTCCTCCTGCTCACTCTATGATATTAGAGATTGCAGCCTCTCATTGGTCCTCCTGCTAACTCTATGATATTACAGAGATTGCAGCCTCTCATTGGTCCTCCAGATAACTCTGTGATATTACAGAGATTGCAGCCTCTAATTGGTCCTCCAGATAACTCTGTGATATTATAGAGATTACAGCCTCTCATTGGTCCTCCAGATAACTCTGTGATATTATAGAGATTGCAGCCTCTCATTGGTCCTCCAGATAACTCTGTGATATTACAAAGATTGCAGCCTCTCATTGGTCCTCCAGATAACTCTGTGATATTAGAGATTGCAGCCTCTCATTGGTCCTCCAGCTCAATCCATGATAGTACAGAGATTGCAGCCTCTCATTGGTCCTCCTGCTCATTCCATGATATTACAAAGATTGCAGCCTCTCATTGGTCCTCCAGATAACTCTGTGATATTAGAGATTGCAGCCTCTCATTGGTCCTCCTGCTCATTCCATGATATTACAAAGATTGCAGCCTCTCATTGGTCCTCCTGCTCACTCTATGATATTACAGAGATTGCAGCCTCTCATTGGTCCTACAGATAACTCTGTGATATTATAGAGATTACAGTCTCTCATTGGTCCTCCAGATAACTCTGTGATATTATAGAGATTACAGCCTCTCATTGGTCCTCCAGATAACTCTGTGATATTATAGAGATTGCAGCCTCTCATTGGTCCTCCAGATAACTCTGTGATATTACAGAGATTGCAGCCTCTCATTGGTCCTCCTGCTCACCCCATGACATTACAGAGATTGCAGCCTCTCATTGGTCCTCCTGCTCATTCCATGATATTACAAAGATTGCAGCCTCTCATTGGTCCTCCTGCTCACTCTATGATATTACATACATTGCAGCCTCTCATTGGTCCTCCAGATAACTCTGTGATATTACAGAGATTGCAGCCTCTCATTGGTCCTCCAGATAACTCTGTGATATTACAGAGATTGCACCCTCTCATTGGTCCTCCTGCTCAATCCATGATATTACAGAGATTGCAGCCTCTCATTGGTCCTCCTGCTCATTCCATGATATTACAAAGATTGCAGCCTCTCATTTGTCCTTCTGCTCACTCTATGATATTACAGAGATTGCAGCCTCTCATTGGTCCTCCAGATAACTCTGTGATATTATAGAGATTACATCCTCTCATTGGTCCTCCAGATAACTCTGTGATATTACAGAGATTGCAGCCTCTCATTGGTCCTCCTGCTCACTCCATGATATTACAGAGATTGCAGCCTCTCATTGGTCCTCCTGCTCACTCCATATTACAGAGAATGCAGCCTCTCATTGGTCCTCCAGATAACTCTGTGATATTATAGAGCTTGCAGCCTCTCATTGGTCCTCCAGATAACTCTGTGATATTACAGAGATTGCAGCCTCTCATTGGTCCTCCAGATAACTCCGTGATATTACAGAGATTGCAGCCTCTCATTGGTCCTCCTGCTCATTCCATGATATTACAAAGATTGCAGCCTCTCATTGGTCCTCCTGCTCACTCTATGATATTACAGAGATTGCAGCCTCTCATTGGTCCTCCAGATAACTCTGTGATATTAGAGATTGCAGCCTCTCATTGGTCATCCTGCTCATTCCATGATATTACAAAGATTGCAGCCTCTCATTGGTCCTCTAGATAACTCTGTGATATTATAGAGATTACAGTCTCTCATTGGTCCTCCATATAACTCTGTGATATTATAGAGATTACAGCCTCTCATTGGTCCTCCAGATAACTCTGTGATATTATAGAGATTGCAGCCTCTCATTGGTCCTCCAGATAACTCTGTGATATTATAGAGATTGCAGCCTCTCATTGGTCCTCCAGATAACTCTGTGATATTACAGAGATTGCAGCCTCTCATTGGTCCTCCTGCTCACTCCATGATATTACAGAGATTGCAGCCTCTCATTGGTCCTCCTGCTCACTCCATGATATTACAGAGATTGCAGCCTCTCATTGGTCCTCCTGCTCACTCTATGATATTACAGAGATTGCAGCCTCTCATTGGTCCTCCAGATAACTCTGTGATATTAGAGATTGCAGCCTCTCATTGGTCCTCCAGATAACTCTGTGATATTATAGAGCTTGCAGCCTCTCATTGGTCCTCCAGATAACTCTGTGATATTACAGAGATTGCAGCCTCTCATTGGTCCTCCAGATAACTCCGTGATATTACAGAGATTGCAGCCTCTCATTGGTCCTCCTGCTCATTCCATGATATTACAAAGATTGCAGCCTCTCATTGGTCCTCCTGCTCACTCTATGATATTACAGAGATTGCAGCCTCTCATTGGTCCTCCAGATAACTCTGTGATATTAGAGATTGCAGCCTCTCATTGGTCATCCTGCTCATTCCATGATATTACAAAGATTGCAGCCTCTCATTGGTCCTCTAGATAACTCTGTGATATTATAGAGATTACAGTCTCTCATTGGTCCTCCAGATAACTCTGTGATATTATAGAGATTACAGCCTCTCATTGGTCCTCCAGATAACTCTGTGATATTATAGAGATTGCAGCCTCTCATTGGTCCTCCAGATAACTCTGTGATATTATAGAGATTGCAGCCTCTCATTGGTCCTCCAGATAACTCTGTGATATTACAGAGATTGCAGCCTCTCATTGGTCCTCCTGCTCACTCCATGATATTACAGAGATTGCAGCCTCTCATTGGTCCTCCTGCTCACTCCATGATATTACAGAGATTGCAGACTCTCATTGGTCCTCCTGCTCATTCCATGATATTACAAAGATTGCAGCCTCTCATTGGTCCTCCTGCTCACTCTATGATATTACAGAGATTGCAGCCTCTCATTGGTCCTCCAGATAACTCTGTGATATTAGAGATTGCAGCCTCTCATTGGTCCTCCTGCTCATTCCATGATATTACAAAGATTGCAGCCTCTCATTGGTCCTCCTGCTCACTCTATATTACAGAGATTGCAGCCTCTCATTGGTCCTCCAGATAACTCTGTGATATTACAGAGATTGCAGCCTCTAATTGGTCCTCCAGATAACTCTGTGATATTATAGAGATTACAGCCTCTCATTGGTCCTCCAGCTCAATCCATGATATTACAGAGATTGCAGCCTCTCATTGGTCTTCCCGCTCATTCCATGATATTACAAAGATTGAAGCCTCTCATTGGTCCTCCAGATAACTCTGTGATATTAGAGATTGCAGCCTCTCATTGGTCCTCCTGCTAATTCCATGATATTACAAAGATTGCAGCCTCTCATTGGTCCTCCTGCTCACTCTATGATATTACAGAGATTGCAGCCTCTCATTGGTCCTCCAGATAACTCTGTGATATTATAGAGATTACAGTCTCTCATTGGTCCTCCAGATAACTCTGTGATATTATAGAGATTACAGCCTCTCATTGGTCCTCCAGATAACTCTGTGATATTATAGAGATTGCAGCCTCTCATTGGTTCTCCAGATAACTCCGTGATATTACAGAGATTGCAGCCTCTCATTGGTCCTCCTGCTCACTCCATGATATTACAGAGATTGCAGCCTCTCATTGGTCCTACTGCTCATTCCATATTACAAAGATTGCAGCCTCTCATTGGTCCTCCTGCTCACTCTATGATATTAGAGATTGCAGCCTCTCATTGGTCCTCCAGATAACTCTGTGATATTAGAGGTTGCAGCCTCTCATTGGTCCTCCTGCTCATTCCATGATATTACAAAGATTGCAGCCTCTCATTGGTCCTCCTGCTCACTCTATGATATTACAGAGATTGCAGCCTCTCATTGATTCTCCAGATAACTATGTGATATTACAGAGATTGCAGCCTCTCATTGGTCCTCCAGATAACTCTGTGATATTATAGAGATTGCAGCCTCTCATTGGTCCTCCAGATAACTCTGTGATATTATAGAGATTGCAGCCTCTCATTGGTCCTCCAGATAACTCTGTGATATTACAGAGATTGCAGCCTCTCATTGGTCCTCCTGCTCACTCCATGATATTACAGAGATTGCAGCCTCTCATTGGTCCTCCTGCTCACTCCATGATATTACAGAGATTGCAGACTCTCATTGGTCCTCCTGCTCATTCCATGATATTACAAAGATTGCAGCCTCTCATTGGTCCTCCTGCTCACTCTATGATATTACAGAGATTGCAGCCTCTCATTGGTCCTCCAGATAACTCTGTGATATTAGAGATTGCAGCCTCTCATTGGTCCTCCTGCTCATTCCATGATATTACAAAGATTGCAGCCTCTCATTGGTCCTCCTGCTCACTCTATATTACAGAGATTGCAGCCTCTCATTGGTCCTCCAGATAACTCTGTGATATTACAGAGATTGCAGCCTCTAATTGGTCCTCCAGATAACTCTGTGATATTATAGAGATTACAGCCTCTCATTGGTCCTCCAGCTCAATCCATGATATTACAGAGATTGCAGCCTCTCATTGGTCTTCCCGCTCATTCCATGATATTACAAAGATTGAAGCCTCTCATTGGTCCTCCAGATAACTCTGTGATATTAGAGATTGCAGCCTCTCATTGGTCCTCCTGCTAATTCCATGATATTACAAAGATTGCAGCCTCTCATTGGTCCTCCTGCTCACTCTATGATATTACAGAGATTGCAGCCTCTCATTGGTCCTCCAGATAACTCTGTGATATTATAGAGATTACAGTCTCTCATTGGTCCTCCAGATAACTCTGTGATATTATAGAGATTACAGCCTCTCATTGGTTCTCCAGATAACTCCGTGATATTACAGAGATTGCAGCCTCTCATTGGTCCTCCTGCTCACTCCATGATATTACAGAGATTGCAGCCTCTCATTGGTCCTACTGCTCATTCCATATTACAAAGATTGCAGCCTCTCATTGGTCCTCCTGCTCACTCTATGATATTAGAGATTGCAGCCTCTCATTGGTCCTCCAGATAACTCTGTGATATTAGAGGTTGCAGCCTCTCATTGGTCCTCCTGCTCATTCCATGATATTACAAAGATTGCAGCCTCTCATTGGTCCTCCTGCTCACTCTATGATATTACAGAGATTGCAGCCTCTCATTGATTCTCCAGATAACTATGTGATATTACAGAGATTGCAGCCTCTCATTGGTCCTCCAGATAACTCTGTGATATTACAGAGATTGCAGCCTCTCATTGGTCCTCCTGCTCAATCCATGATATTACAGAGATTGCAGCCTCTCATTGGTCCTCCTGCTCACTCCATGATATTACAGAGATTTCAGACTCTCATTGGTCCTCCAGATAACTCTGTGATATTACAGAGATTGCAGCCTCTCATTGGTCCTCCAGATAACTCTGTGATATTACAGAGATTGCAGCCTGTCATTGGTCCTCCTGCTCAATCCATGATATTACAGAGATTGCAGCCTCTCATTGGTCCTCCTGCTCACTCCATGATATTACAGAGATTGCAGCCTCTCATTGGTCCTCCAGATAACTGTGATATTACAGAGATTGCAGCCTCTCATTGGTCCTTCTGCTCCCTCTATGATATTACAGAGATTGCAGCCTCTCATTGGTCCTCCTGCTCACTCCATGATATTACAGAGATTGCAGCCTCTCATTGGTCCTCCTGCCTACTCCATGATATTACAGAGAATGCAGACTCTCATTAGTCCTCCTGCTCACTCCATGATATTACAGAGATTGCAGCCTCTCATTGGTCTTCCTGCTCACTCCATGATATTAAAGAGATTGCAGCCTCTCATTGGTCCTGCTCCTCACTCCATATTAGAGAGATTGCAGCCTCTCATTGGTCCTGCTGCTCACTCTGGTAGTACAGATTGCAGCCTCTCATTGGTCCTTCTGCTCACTCCATGATATTACAGAGAATGCAGCCTCTTATTGGTCCTTCTGTTCACTCCGTGATATTACAGAGATTGCAGCCTCTCATTGGTCCTTCTGCTCACTCCATGATATTACAGAGAATGCAGCCTCTTATTGGTCCTTCTGCTCACTCCGTGATATTACAGAGATTGCAGCCTCTCATTGGTCCTGCTGCTCACTCCGTGATATTACAGAGATTGCAGCCTCTCATTGGTTCTCCTGCTCATTCCATGATATTACAGAGATTGCAGCCTCTCATTGGTCCTCCTGCTCACTCCATGATATTACAGAGATTGCAGCCTCTCATTGGTCCTGCTGCTCACTCCATGATATTACAGAGATTGCAGCATCTCATTAGTCCTCCTGCTCCCACACATATCTGCCATGGCTATGAGGAAGTGTGACCCTAGTAGACCTTTGACATTATTTTTACCTATACAATTAGACCACAAAAGGACATAATCTACCCACAAGCAGGTGTGTTTTTGTGCACATGTGGATATGGATGGGCATCAAAGAGTGATCTTTCTGAATGATATATCATGCCCATGACATCTTTGAGAAGATGGCGTTAGGTGGTGACAGCAAAGACTTTGGCACTGTGCCACAGCCTTTACTCTCTAGTGCCCATGCACCATCTTCCCAAATATCACTTAGAAGATTATTCTGCGAAGGAGGGACCCACTTGCCAGAGCGAGGTAAAATGCCTGGTTTAGGGGGTGGGGGTGCTGCTGCTCAGATATGGGGCCCGCTGCATACTCTCACTCATACTCTTGTATTATCTGCATTATTATTGTCTAATTTTCTAACCACTGTAACTCTCTACGGCATACCCATTCCCTCAGACATACACTTATGTTGTTATTCATACCGGCTCACTTTAAAGCTTTCTTGTCTATTTTGGTGGCAAGAGCTAAAAGTCAGGACAGCAGGAGCAGATAGGCAGCCAGTCAGGACTGCAGGAACACATAGGCAGCCAATCAGGACTGGAGGAGCAGACAGGCAGCCAATTAGGACTGGAGAAGCAGACAGGCAGCCAATCAAGACTGGAGGAGCAGATAGGCAGCCAGTCAGGACTGCAGGAGAGATAGGCAGCCAATCAGGTCTTCAGTAACTCACTGCCTTCAATAAGGATCAGTCTCCATTAACTAATAAGAAGATAAAGGGGAGAATAAATAAGTATTAGATGAAACTGAGTGTATTTCTCTATGGTATAAAGCTTATGTGAGCTACAAACTGACTCCCTCTATACATTAAACCTCTAGATCTATATCCTTACTTGTGTATATGAGAAAGCATCACCTATCCTAACTTTTGATGCTATCTCTATGTTATTTCGCTGGGCACCACAAAGCTGTTCTCGCTCTCCTCTCCGCCACAAGGGGGCAAAGGGGCCTGCCCCTCCTAGTACCTAACTATCTCTAGGTGCCGTTTGAAACCCCCCTAGTCAGTTTTCCCGCCGCCTGTGTGGAGAGCAGTAGTGACCTTCCTGGCCTCTCAGGCTCATTGCACCCGAACTTGTCCGACTTTTGAAGGTACGTATTTCTTTTTATTTTCTCACAATTTCTTGTGTTTTGCTTATATTATGAATGAAAATTACAAAGGTTGTGGATATTTTGCGGAAATATGTAGGTTTGTCCAGGGTGGCCTCTTAGGCACACTGCGCCTCTTAAAATTTAGTATTTTTTGTTTTACTTGCTTTAAGGTTAAGATATGTGGTTTTGTGAATCAGATTTCCATATATTCTCTCTTTGTACATCCTAATGAAGGTCACTGATCACTTTAAGAGCGTTAGAATTGAGTTAATTAAGTGCTAATGACGATTTTATAACAGGCGCCTGTCAGGCGCACTGCGCCCGAACCTGGGAGTCCCAGAGGTGCGCCTGACGCAGGGTTAACAATTAAATGCAGAGTAATTATTCCTGAAATGCATTTTAATTTTAAACCTATTGATATAACTAATCTTTGGTCACAAGTTCACCCTCTCTATTTACTAACTGACCTTTTTATTCTCTGAACAGGTACCAATAACGTTGCACAGGAGGTTGACAGTATATGCTAGTGGTAAAGGGGATGGCGTACGAAATAAAGGAGGGGGTAGGGTTTATAGGCCACAACAGTGATGTTAAGATGTGACTTACGGGAGCAGGGTGTAACTGGTAAATAGTCGCATGTTACATGGCCGCTGAAGGTCTCCACATGCTCCTTGAGGGGCTTCAAGTGCTTTATGAGTGGCTTCATGCGTCTCTGCTGGGACTCCTTACAGCGTTAAAAGAGCACCAAGTGGGCGCAGCCAGAAAGAGCATCACATGTCCATATTGGGGCTTTACGCTGCCATGTTAGGGCTCCATGCATCCATGCTGGGATATAACACGTCACTGAAGGGCACTTCTGTCCAGGAGTGGTGCCATGTAGGCAAGTTGGAGCATGATGCGTCCCTAGAGGTGTATTTTAGCCCGAGTGGTGCCACGTGGTCATGTTAGGGAGCCTCATGCCCATACATGGGCTTCACGCATCCAATGAGGGAAGCATACCCTCCAACATTTCCCAGTATGAACCCGGTACATGGGGGGCGTGGCCGCAGATAAAGGGGCGTTGTCACAGGTAAAGGGGTGTGTCCATGGGAGCTGGAGGCATCGGGCGCTGGCTAGTTTAGAACTTGCAGTAATATACTGCATGTTCTGTATACCGGTGCTGGCGGTCAGGGCAGAGGAGCACGGAGGTCGGCTGTCACTCAGCAGCGCTGCGGGAGTCCTGTGTCCCAACAGCGCTGCTTAACAAATCTGGTGAGTGTACCAACCCGGTACAAAACGGTACAGCCCCGTTTGCCGGTACAGACCATTAGAAAACGGTACTGTACCGGCTAAAACGGTATAGTTGGAGGGTATGGGGAAGCCACACGTCAATGGTGGTTCTCAACTTGGCCAATATGGGAGCCAAGTGCCAAATAAGGGGCACCACTTGCCCATGTTGGGAGCACCACACGCCCATATTGCGTTCCTGAAGTGGTGCCACACGGGCAGAGGAGGCAGATATGTTTGATAGCTCTCTGGATCCATACGAAGAAGGATCCAATTACCTAGCATTGTTGCAAATGTCTGGCCTTAAATCTCCCAGAGGAGAGTTTACATAAGGGGGCAATGGGCAGCCCATGGAAAGGAGGTCAGAAATCACCATGTCTTATATATACTATAGCTAAACTTACTATGTACCCTAAAGACAACAACATAGCACAGTACACACATACCACATATGGCATAGTTACCAGAATAACCAATCAGACACAGGGACGTCACTCAGCCCCGCCCACAGAAACCAGAGTGGGCGGAAGTCCAGTCCGCGGCTTCTGTCAGCGTAACCGGAAGTGTCGTCTCTCCATCTCTTCCCCTGTCTCTGCCTGTAACCACCATGGCCGATGTGCAGGCGGCAGCTCCCGGGGACTGTGAAGCCAAACTGAGCAAGAAGTGAGTAACAGCGCCTGCTTAGAGGCTGATACTGGGCAGCGCAGAGCCAGAGCTCATAGAGACTCCTCAAAACCCGGGTTTCTGTCGGACATGCGGCATCCAGCCGGTAAAGTGGCGTAGTGTGGAATTCTGGGAAATGTAGTCTCTCACTCGGCGCCTAGTGCAGCGTATTAAGGGCTGCTGGCCGGGAGTGGACTACAACTCCCATGGGCGGAGGTCTGGCTGATGTAACTAGGAGAAATTGGGGTCTCTAATAACTTAACACTGTATGGTGACTACTGGGAGAAGTCCTCTCTGTAGCCCCTTCAGTGATCAGTATAACTGGGCTTTACTGGGGGCTCACAGGGCTTTATTCCTGGCAGTCTACAGGGGTAAAGGTTCTATCTTCTATCTGGTAATTGCATTTGCCCCAAATATTAGCTGTAAAGACTAGATTAGATGAGTGCACACCAAAATATATATACATTTTTCCAGATTTAGCCAGATTTGTGGCAGCATGTTCGCTGAGACTATTGCGCTTTAGTGTAAAGAAAATTAACATCATTGTTAGGAAATTGAATTAGTCAGCTAAAGTTTATATATTTAGCCTTTGAAAAATTTGGGCTTTTTTTTTTTTTTAGCAAGCTGGTTGGATATAACCGGGACAAAGGGGTAGTGTACATGTCTATCACGTGACATTCTGTAAACCCCCAGTGCAGTATACAGTTTTATTTTCACTTCTGTTTTTGCTCAGCAGTCCTCCAGAGCTCTTCCTTAATGCATTTAAAAGCTTGGAATTTGCATTCCTTTAAAAGCTTGGAATTTGTTTGCATTCCTCTATGGCAGGTGTGGCCAACCAGTCAGAGTCAAAGAGCCCAAAAATATCTGTGGGGATATGTCAAAGAGCCGAGATCATGCGCCCGCCTAAGGCGCACATGCAAAAAGGGGTGTGGCCTTGTGCCAGCTAGGCCGCGTCCCTGATACGATTTTGTAGGAGTATGTAAAAGCGCATGCATGCAATCACCATGGAGGTATCTATTAAAGGGAAAAAAAAAGCCAGGACAATATAAAAAAAACATTGAAAAAAACATATCCACATAAAATACAATGAAAAAGCCACATCCACAAATACACTGAAAAAGCCACTTCCACAAAATATACAGTATATTGGAAAAAAAACCAAAAACAGATTCACATAATACAATCCAGCCCCTCCATGTGTAACTCCAGCAGCCCCTGATGTGTCACTCCAGCAGCCTCTCCATGTGTCACTCCAGCAGTCAGTGTCAGTCAGGGGAACCACATCAGGGCAATTGAAGAGCCACATGTGGCTCAAAGGTCACAGGTTGGCCACCGCTGCTCTATGGCCTATTTATTATTATTAGTATTACATTTTATTTATAGGGCGCCACAAGAGGTCCACAGCGCCGTACATACAGTAAAGGGTACACAGAACATTACATTACAATACAGTAACCAACTTATAAACAGAGCACAAGTAACAACAATTAGCAACACAATTCTCCATACACAATACAGCTGGGAAGGTGAAGGCTGTCATAGAAGTGCTAGAGATGAAGGCTGTGAGACAGTGGGGCGGAGGACCCTGCTCCTAGGAGCTTACAATCTAGGGGGCTAGCTTACACAAGCTATTCTTATTCTCTTTGCAGCGTTGTACAGATGGCTCGATTTCTTGGCTGCAGATCAGTTTTAATAAGGATACAGCTACCTGTGCAAAGTCATATTTGAGTGCAATTTATTCTGATTGAGCCAGTAACATCGGTACATTTGTGTGAATTAGAACTCATTATGCCACCCTAAGGGGTTGTACCCGTCTGTCTTTTGGTGGTTGCCCGTCTACGTCTTAATGCAAATGCTGCTACAAAACCATTCCATGGTGTACATCTCCGCGTTCGAATGTGCAAGGACTGAGGCACTCACGTTCAGCATCTGTAGAAATACCGCTCGGTGTGTCTTTAGCTTTCCTGGGTAGGAAACATTTCCCCGTTCCGCTCCTGTGAAAGAACAGGGGAAATGTTGGGCGGTCAGCCTCAGCAGCGTATTCACTACCAGATGCGGTTGGCCAATGTTTGGATCATTCGGGCTCATTGGAAGATCTTTCATGTCCTATAATCGCTGATCGGTTGAGGCCATACCCTATGCAATTATTGGCCCAATCCAATCGGCTGATGATTGCATAATGTGTGCCCGGCTTAAATCACCTATTCTATAAATGTGAGACCTAAAGTGGAATGCGCAATATATGGCGCACATGTGTAATTCTGTGTTCCGCCTTATTGTCTTCCCGTCAGGTGGTAACGCAAGTTGAGGGTTAGGTGTGGTGCGCTGCCATGTCGCAAGCTCTGCTCAGGCTGTTCAGGAGCCCAGTTTGGGCACAGAGAGCACTTAAGGAGCACATCCTGGGAAAGCACCTTTGTACCTTCTCCCCTCTCTGCAAGGACCATGATCTTCATGGGAAAAAAAGGTTGGTGATTTCCCGATCCTGTGACCCCACCAACTTTTTTTTCTCCATGAACTTCCCATTTCAGCTTGGTCAGGAAGAGGCCAGCGTGCTGGATGGCATCTTCCCTGTGATTCTAGGTGTAATTTGTTTATCTTTACAAAATTTAATGTATAAATATGCTGAGTTTACTGAAATGTCTGTACTGTTTCATTCACTTTCTCTGTCTTCTTCTTTCCAGTGAATTAAAAAGGCGTCTGAAAGCAGAGAAAAAGGCAGCTGAAAAAGAAGAGAAACTAAAGGAGCAGCATGAGAAAGTGGCGAGTACGGAAGCGGAGGCTGTCGATGAGGAAAGTCTCGATCCCAACGTAAGTTAATGCCTCCAGTTACAATCTGCTTTCTACATGGTGGCAGCCATTGCGTGGGCTCAAGCAGCATTGTCGCGATGCACTCTGTTACATCACTGCCATGTGAATCGCATTTTGCCCCATGCTCCAATGATGTAACTTATTCATACTGAATTCATTGTCTGCATTCTCACGCACTCTGGGCCTGGTTCAGAGCCGGACGCTCTTTAAGAGCGCTCGCTCTGGATCAGGGCGTTTTTTAATTTTTTGCTGCGGCCTCCTGGCCGCTCGCTAAGCTTTGGGTGACTACCCACAGCTTTTGCGGGAGGCCAGGTGATGGTCGCGATGGTCGGGGCTTGCGACAAGACCCTTGTGGTAGGGTCTCATCCGTCGCAAGCCCCAGAGAGCTTCCTGCTCTAACAGAGCAGGAAGCTCTCCACTGACATCACTGGTGATGTCAGTGGTGCCTCCCACAAATGTCAGGCGTTCCTTCGGGAACGCCTCCGTTTGTGTAGCCACCCCCCCCGCCTACAAAACGGGGCGAACTGTCGATCAACATCGACAGCCGCCCCTTATGTAGTGAGTCCCAGAGGGCTTGCGCATGCGCAGTACCCCACAATCGACCCGCTTGCGAGCGGGTCTGAATCAGGCCCTCTGCTCACAAAATCACTGCCACCACTGGCTATTTGTTTGGGCAGGCTTTTCCCTGACTATATGATCATTCAAAACCACATACAATGTTTCCCTGGTCTTTTGTTATTCACATTCATTGTAATTTTTTTTTTTCGTTTCTGTCATTACTAGCAATATTACAAGATCCGAACACAAGCCATCCAGCAGCTGAAAGGCACAAAGGACGACCCTTATCCTCACAAGTTCCATGTGGAATTGTCTCTCACAGACTTCATACAGAAATACAGTGGCCTGCAGGTTGGCGAACACTTGCAGGATGTTGTCAGCGTGGCAGGTTAGTATGTTGGCTATTCTCATATGCTTTTGGAAAATGTTCATCACATAAACAAAAAAAAAATATATATATATTTAAAAAAATTTTTCATAGCCAAGTTGCTGGCACTCGCGCTGTCCGTAAATAGTAATGCGCCGGTGCCCTCCACTATCCTGGCTCGCTGGTGCCAGGAAATCATGTAGGCAATTGCGGAGGTGGCGGCTTGTTAAAGATAGACATTTAACTCTCTTGTTGTGATACAACAAGAGAGTTAAGTGTCTATCTGTAACAAGGGGCCACCTTCGCATATATATATATTATATGTATTATTATTATTTTTTTTTTTTAAACTTTCAGTTTGTGTACTATTCCTTCTGTCTTAGTTATTTTATTTGGAACCATGGTCATCCGCAGCCATTAATAGTATACATTACAATTGCCTTAGTTTAACATCCGCATAGTCTCTTCTCATTTGCCAGCTTGCCCCTTGTGTCTGCCCGAGTCTCTCAGCAATCGGCTGTCGCCCCCTCTTCGGGCTGTTTGATATATTCTGCTTGTTGAGGTAATGGTCACCTGTCTGGGTCATACTGGGTGAAAATTCAAATCTTCCCTATTTTCAGGCAGGGTCCATGCCAAGCGTATTTCTGGAGCCAAGCTGATCTTCTATGATCTACGCGGGGAAGGCATGAAGCTGCAGGTTATGGCCAACTCCAAGTAAGTGTTGGAAGTGCCTGACATGTAATGCATGTGTGTCTTCTAAAGATCTAGATGGGGGATATACGTGCTGGCTACCCCTTGGTGTGGGTAAGGCATGAAGCTGCAGGTTATGGCCAACTCCAAGTAAGTGTTGGAAGTGCCTGACATGTAATGCATGTGTGTCTTCTAAAGATCTAGATGGGGGATATACGTGCTGGCTACACCTTGGTGTGGGTAAACTAAGGAGTATTTTATTCCTCTATGTTTACAATAGTCATTTAAATGTTGCATATTATAAAGTTGTGGTATTGCTTCCTGGTGTATCGAATGGAAACACAAAATATTGTAATAGGATATATACGGTATATATAGTGGTAAGTGTGAGCCAGTGAGTAACTACACGTTCGCTCCTGTCCTCAATGTACAAGATTATTATATTTACGTTTGTGTCTGACGTTATCCTGTGACATATTGAGTCTTTATTGAATTATGCGTTGGAGGCATGCCATCTTTTTCAGTTCCAGATCTCTGGTTATAGCGCAATGACATCACTTCATTAGTCAGCGATGTCACTAGTTCCTGGGGAATTGCTGTGTTGCTTACTCGTGAATATTGCAGCAGCCATTTATATGCCGGCCTCCATACTATGGATGATGTGTGTAGGCTTGTGCAGGCTGTGAGTCGTTCCCTTAGGTGAGGGGTGGTACACGTTCCGTTCTGTGTTACACCTCACTTGACCAGTTGTGTTGTTTCTCCGATCATAGATTTTACAAATCTGAGGAAGACTTTATCGCGGTTAACAACAAGCTACGTCGTGGCGACATTATCGGAGTCAGGGGGAACCCTGGGAAAACCAAAAAGGGAGAGCTGAGCATCATACCCGTGGAAATTACCCTTCTGTCCCCTTGTCTGCACATGTTACCTCACCTGCATTTCGGGCTGAAAGACAAGGTAAAGAAAACGCACTGCTTCTGTGATCCTAAATGGGCTTCTCATGTGTATTGTTTGCAATCTGCCTGTTGCTGTAATATAGGTCGTGTGTGTGTGTGTGTGTGTGTGTGTGTGTGTGTGTATATATATATATATATATATATATATATATCTCTATATCTCATCTGTATGTAAACTCCTGTTTCTATGTACATAAATATTGAAAACAGCTGAAATATATTTGGTGTAATCTATACCCGCTACACATGGTAAGGAAATCATTTTACATACGTGGAATAAGGAGCTGAATACTAAGTGGTGTATAGATGACATCGATAAGTGTCCTGTGTGCCTGGTGGTGATCCGGGGTGCAGGAAGGTGGAATAAAGAACCTCATAGCAGGGGCGTATCCATAATGGGTGCAGGGTGCGTGCGGCACATGGGCCCCTGGGTCCAGGGGGACCCATATCACTCACCCTGTACCCATAGTTTTAATAGTTACCTCTTCGAAGTCCCACGTTGGCGCTGTTAGCGCTGTAAAAATCGCCCTGAAAATGGCCAACGCTGCGTAGACTCTGGGCACAGACTAGTGCCCAGAGTCTACCACTGCGGCGCTGCGCTGAGTTCGATGCTTCACCTCGTCCTGTTTTTAGCAATCGTCCAATTGGTGGTGTTATTGATTCATTGACATTGAGAGTGGCTGCTGAGTGACTGCATTGGCCTATAGCTTCCAATTGGTCGTCTGGTCACGCACTCCGCCTCCCTACTCCACCCCTAAGGTTGTGCACGCAGCACTGTGATGTACTGTAATATGGAATCGGTATGAAATACCGCCAGACCTCTGTCCGGCAGTTCAAATCCTGACGCCGCAAGCCCAGCACCAGTGAAGATGCCGACTGCGCTAAAGGTAAGTACCAACTAACCGAACACCTCCACCTCCCTAACCCTCCTTTAGGAGTGCCTAACCCTCCCAGGGGCCCCTAACCCTCCCGCCCCCGCAGCTTACCTCCGATTGGTATGCCGGGCGTCGGGCTCCTGGTTAGGTAAAATGACAGGCGTCAGGATCTTGACGCCTGTCATTAGACCCCTGCTGGGGTTAGACAGTGGGGAAGCCGGCGGACTGCATCCCCTGTAATATACCCCAGGCACATTATGCCGATAATAGAAATACATCATTTATACAGTAATAAGTTATTTCTTCCCATGTTCACCTGGGGAAAGGACTATCGAACTACAACGTGAATTGATGCCAATCCCAATTTGTTACCCCTTGGTGAAATCGAGTACCCACTATGCTCTTGATGGGAACTACATTGTTCTCATTTTACATTCCTCGGAAGACTTTCACCTTATAATAACACAGCCTTTATGAATCCTTAATATTTTTACCCTTTAACTTATCTGAAGACGTTAATCGCGTGCGGTTATATGTTGACAATATAGATATATTTTCCTGACTTAAGGTGCATACACACACAACGATTTTTTGAAACTATGAACGATTATCGTTCATGCGCGTTCACGTTTGTAGTTCAGTTAGATTGACCAACTCAACGATTTTCAGTAAGGGAATACGCAAAAATCGTTTGTAGTTAAAAAAAAATCGTTCATTGCATTTAGTAAATGACCGATTTTCGTTAATTTTTTCCCTTGAAAAAATGAGCGAAAATCGTTAACTATAATCGTTCATTTACTAAATTGTTGTGTGTGTATGCACCTTTAGAAAGCCTTCTTTTTATTTTAAGAAGTTTTGATTTTACTGATAACGTTTAATAATTGAATAGTTTTGACTCCAGATTCCCCATAGAATATGTTCTTTATTTTTTTTCCATGTAGAATATTACCTTTATTCTGGGGTGCAACCTCTATCATATATCACAGGATTTAATATTTATACATTTTCAACATGCAATTGGAAATGTAGCGAAGCAGGCTTTTTGTCTCGTGTACGGATATATATTTTCTTTTCCAGGAGACCAGATTCCGTCAGCGGTACCTGGACCTAATTCTCAATGACTATGTACGACAGAAGTTTATTGTCCGGGCAAAGATGATCACCTACCTCCGCAAATTTCTGGACGACTTAGGGTTCCTGGAGGTAGCAAACTAATATTTTGTGGCCTCTACAGATTATTATGGGGAGCGCGTGACGTATAATGTCTCATATGTATTACATCGATAGATTGAAACTCCGATGATGAACATTATCCCTGGGGGAGCTGTGGCCAAACCATTTATAACTCATCACAATGAACTAGACATGGACCTGTACATGAGAATCGCCCCTGAACTCTATCACAAGGTAATGAGCTCCGGGGGCTTCTGTCTGGGTTCTAGGAGAGGTCACTCAGCAGAATCTAACGGCTGGTTTGTGTGTTCCAGATGCTGGTGGTCGGCGGCATTGACCGTATCTATGAGGTGGGCAGACAGTTCAGAAATGAAGGAATAGACTTGACCCACAACCCAGAGTTTACAACCTGTGAATTTTACATGGCCTACGCAGACTACAATGACGTCATAGACCTCACTGAGAAGCTGCTCTCGGGTAAGTCCTAACAGTGGGGAAATTGCAATAGCATTGGTGCTAGTTTATCCAAGCAAGCTTTATTAACCCTCAACAAGTCGGGTTAGTGCAGTCACCCAACTAAATGTGTCACAGCTGCAATTCTGAAAAGTCGCACAACGCAATGAGTTGTGGAAAAAGCACCGTGTCCAGGATTCTCCTGACCCAGTGGCTGCAGGGTGTGCAGTGTACACAGGACTCCCGGGTCATGTGGGGCTCCGCACTGCACATCATTCTCCCGAAACAGACACCATGGTGCGCCTACAGCATGTCCCTTCTATGCAGCCTGCTGGCAGTGCCATATCCCGCGTGCAGGGCCGCCATCAGGGGGGGACTGCGGGGACTCCAGTCCCGGAGAGAGAGGGGGCCCGGGTAGCGGTGGTGTGAAATGCAGTGATGTGCGCTACCGCACATCACTGCTGGAATGCATCGGGGGCAGCCAAAGAACTAAAGAGACTTGGTGGCATTTAATACATAGAGCCGTCTGCAAGCCAATCACAGCAGCTCGCGGAACGGCAGCCTGATTGGCTGCAGTTCCGCGAGCCAATCACAGCTCGTGGAACAACATCCAGCCAATCAGCAGTGGCCACTGCTGATTGGCTGGCTGCCGTTCAGCGAGTTGTGATTGGCTTGCGACCGGCTCCATGTATTAAATACCACCGAGACTCTTCCTCTTCTCTGGCAGCTGCCGGTGCATGCATTCCACCAGTGACACGCGGTACCGCACATCACTCTGCGCTGGCTGTCCTCTGAGCTCCCAGAGTCACGAAGATGGCAGAGTGTCCAGGTAAGTTTGTATGTATATATATATATATATATATATATATATATATAATCAGCACTTACCCACATTTATGTGTGTGATTTTATATATATATATATAATATATATTATATGTATATATATACACACACAGTATGTGTGTGTGTGTATATATATATATATATAGATATATATATATATAGATATAGTATATCTACAGTGTGTGTGTATATGTGTGTGTGTGTGTGTGTGTATATATATATATATATATCTATCTATCACACACATAAATGTGGGTAAGTGCTGTTATATTACTTGCTGTGCTGACACCTACATGGTTTTAATTTAATATAGCTACGCAGCACCAAAAAGTCTAGTTACGGCTCTGTTTGTTTGTGTATGTAATATATATATATATATATATATATATATATATATATACACACACACAATACATCTTGTGCTTAGATATATTAAATTAAAAACATCCAAATAAAAATGTCAGCACAGCAAATATAACAAAATTTACGAACGATTAATCTGTGCCCCCAATAGGTCCAGCCCTCCCTGTCTCTCACCCCCAAAGTAGCTCCACCCACATCCACAGCTCCGCCCACTTATGCCCCATATCGCGGGGGAGGTGGGCCCTGCCTAATTTGTCAGTACCGGGCCCCACCATTTCTGATGGCAGCCCTGCCCGCGTGATTAGAAAAAGATTGCGCAGGTGATAGTAATGACTCTGGCAGCCTTCGCCGTCTTCTACACATGCTCCTCCCTTACCAAAATATTGGAGCAGGGGGTGGGTGGGGGTCAATATTTCACTACCCTCACAGTCTGCAGATTGTCATAGCTCTCACTACTAACTCTGTTGGCCCCATAGTCTAAAGTGAACACCCTCCTGAGTGCAATAGTAGTACAACTGTTTGGGTAGTTAGGCTGGGTGTCTAAAATATGTTTTGAGGTTTATACGTACTGGTTGGTGTGGAGTGTAAAACGCAGATTAATGGTGCATTCACGGCACCCCATCGTTTTATATCCAGGTGAGTGTGTTGTGGAACGCCAGTTATCTATATAGATAAGATATTCAAAAGTGGAGTATGGAGGCCAAAAGGAGAAGAATGATAGATCAGGACTGTTATTCCCCCTTCACTTTGTACTTTCGGATTGTTTTCTAACTGTCCCCTCTCTTGGTCACTTGGTATAAATGTCCTATAACCCTGGTATGGATATACTTACGGCCCAACCTTATTTTACTAATGGAAGTGCCACAGAAGTGTAAGAAACCATTAAAGCCAGAAGGGTCAGTGGTTCTACTAACCTAAGTCATGAAATGTTCCAGAACATACAAGGAGTGTTCAGCATGTCCCCTTGTGTTTTGCAGGTATGGTAAAACACATCACAGGTGGCTACAAAGTCACTTACCACCCGGATGGCCCGGAGGGACAAGCCCATGAGATAGACTTCACCCCGCCATTCAGGAGGATCAGTATGGTACATGAGCTGGAAAATGTCCTGGGGAAGAAGCTTCCACCCACAGACCAGTTTGACACTGAAGGTAAGAACGAAGGGTACTACAGTGGTAATGCAGCGGGGTATAAGCTATAATTGTTCCCAGGACTGTTTGTAGTAGTTTGAATTTTGAATCTTAAACGAGTGGGGAGGGACTTAATGGTCTGTCTGCACTGGTTCATGGGTACGTATGGATGACGGATGGACAGGGTATGTACAGAAACTAGGTGTTTTACAGTATGATTTTTGGGTATCGCTAAATGTAGTGTTAATATGTATTGTACGCTTTTCACCGGTTATCGAATGCGCACATTTCACCCACCTGGACTTTATATATTGGTACCTCCTGTCTTTTTAAACCAGAAACCCGCAAGCTCCTGGACGACATTTGTGTGGAGAAAGCTGTTGAGTGTCCGGCTCCTAGGACCACTGCCCGACTACTAGACAAGGTGCGTAATGGCCTGAGATGTCAGCTGCTACTCTGCACTAAAGAAAAGCCGGGTACACACTAGACTATTTTATGAACGATTTGGCCGATTCCGACGCATCGGAATGACATATAGTGCAGTGTGTATGCACTATGGGGCTGATTCAGACACGCTCGCAAGCGGGTCGATGTTTGCCCCCTGCGCATGCGCCGCCTCTGGCGTGTGCATGCCCGAGACCTGGCCAGCGACGGGCGCTCCGTCGCTACGGGTCTTGCACCAAAATGGGGCGGCTGTCGATTGTGATTGACAGCTCGTCCCGTTTTGGAGGCGGGCAGGGGGGTGGCTACACAAACGGAGGCATTCCCGAAGGAACGCCTGCCGTTTGTGGGAGGCACCATTGACATCACCAGTGGTGAGCTTCCAGCTCTATTTAGAGCAGGAAGCTCACTGGGGCTTTTGCGGGAACGAGACCCTACCACAAGGGTCTCGTTGCAAGCCCCGATGGTCGCGACCATCGCGACAATCACCTGGCCGCTCGCAAAAGGCCGGCTCCATTTAAAAAAAAAAACCTCCCTGATTCAGAGCGAACGCACGTTGTCAGCGACATCGTCCGTCGGACCTGCATGCAGGCCCGGCGGGCGATATCATTAGAGGTGGCCATGCTGCATTCGTTCTCTCACTGCCGGCAACGTCAAGTGTGTATGCACTTACCGATGCCGGGTCCCGTCACTAGCGGTATCCACATCATTTAGTGTGTAGCCAGCATAATATTGTAGATAGCGGTTTGTGATTGGACTCCATTAATTTGCCAGCGGAGTCCCCAGGGACAATCCCCTGGCGCTTCAGTAGGGGATGGACACTTTTTCAAAAACATTTACCAAGATGGGTGTAGCTGTAGGAACAATACAAGTCAGCCATTGGGCAATTGGTAGAGTCCCTAAGTTCCCTGCCTAATATAGAGATGCATAATAGAGGAGCCTCACTTTTCATTCTCACATATGGCAGTGGGTATACGTATCACAATGAACATATTGTAGATCCATATAGACATTTCAGTTATATAACACTGGTTTTGATATACATTTTACTTCCCAATGCTCCAATTTTTGTTTTGTGTTTTCCAGCTGGTTGGCGAATTCCTGGAAGTAACCTGCATTAACCCGACCTTTATTTGTGACCATCCGCAAATCATGAGCCCTCTTGCTAAATGGTAAGCCCTTACCTGTCACAGACCTTTCCCTGATGTGTCGGTGCCTGTTACTGGGCGATCTATAGTTATATTGTGAGATCATCTAGATGTTCTGGTGCCAATCGTTTTTTTGTCCCCTTTCCTATACACAAGGCACCGGTCTGAGAAGGGGCTGACGGAAAGGTTTGAGCTGTTTATCATGAAGAAGGAGATCTGCAATGCATACACTGAATTGAATGACCCTATTAAGCAGAGGGAGCTGTTTGAAGATCAGGCAAAGGTAAATCCCAAATCGTGTGTGTGTGACGCATTCCAGGTTTTATTACTATATCTTCTGTTTCTATAGCACCAAAATATTATGCAGCACGTCATCCACCGAACACGATGTTAGATCCACATGCAGCACTGAGGGGTACATTTACTAAGCTGCGCTTTTCAAAGCCACCATGAATTCTGTGGTTTCAGTCGCTGGATTTCAAAGGGCGATGATAAATACAAAACACGCCTGGTTTTATAGTTAATATTATAACCCCTTTAAATCCAGCAGCGTAAGACAGTGCCGCTTAGTAATTGTACCCCCGAAATCTCCTTTCCTTTATGCTTATATATGATATGAAGTAAGAACCGTGTTCTGTACACAAAGTATTACGTGTAAATATTATATCATCATCTGATATGTATTGGTGGCTTACATTGGGTTTTTTAACAGAGATAAAGCTATGAATGGGGATTTCACTGCTTTATATTGTCCTTTAAAAAGAAATGTTAAGAACGTATTATGGAGTTATATAAATTATTGGCTTGTGGTTATGTAGGCCAAAGCAGAAGGCGATGATGAGGCGATGTTCATCGATGAAACTTTCTGCACCGCCCTGGAGTATGGCCTGCCACCGACAGCTGGCTGGGGAATGGGCATTGACAGATTGACCATGTTCCTTACAGACTCCAATAACATTAAGGTACGAGCACAGAGAAGACCATTTAATGGTCGTACCGTCCGTCTGGCCATGTTTCCGGGTGTCTAATACCAGTCTGTACTTTCTTCTAGGAGGTGCTGCTGTTCCCGGCCATGAAACCTGAAGATAATAAGAAGGAACCTGCTCCCAGCTCTGGAACCTCCGTGTAACCCGGTGGAGTCTGATTTTATGATGTTTAATATGTATTTTGTCTCTATGCGCCAAACTGCTTTATACTGAACAGAAATAAATTCTATAAACTGTGTTTCCGTGCCTGTAGCGTGATGTCCGGGCAATGGCAAAGCTAAAATACCAATGGATAAAGTGGTTCTTCTGTTACATGATTACTTTGTGTACTCCAGTGTATTGCCACAGGAAAATGCACCGTGTGTAATGCAGCGAGCGTTCTCTGTGGTGGTGAACGTGTAAGCCAAGACCTAGTTTGTTTTATCAAGTTATTTATCCCGCGCACCCATCCCGCAGCACTTTACAGGGAATATTTCTGTCATTCACATCAGTCCCTGCCTCAGTAGAGCTTACACTCTATGGGGTCTATTTACTAAGCAGTGTTAGGAGACAGAGCGAAAAGTGATAAGGTGCCAGCCAATCAGCTCCCACCTGTCATTTTTCAAACACAGCCTGTGAGATGGCAGTTGGGAGCTGATTGGCTGGCACCTTATCACTTTTCACTCTGTCTCATAACACTGCTTAGTACATAGACCCCTATATTCCCTACCACATGGACTCACACAGACACTAGGTTTTTTTTTGTGTGTGTTTTGTCAGAAGCCAAGTAACCTACCAGTATGTTTTTGTTTTTTTTGGGGGGGGTGTTGGGAGGTAACCCACACAATCACTGGGAGAACATACAAACTCCCCACAAATAGTGCCTTGGTCAGGAATTGAACAAATGACCTCAGGGCTGTGAGGCAGTAATGCTAATCACCTTGCCAACCATGCCACAGAGAACCCAGTGGTGTAATTAGACATTTCATGGTCAAAATTGCAACAATTTCACATACTCTAGTTTTATTTTTTAACCGAAACATATTATTTTATTTTTATTTTATATATATTTTTTTGTAGTATGACCTGTAGCTCGGTCTTTCCTTTTGCGAAAATGAGGTATTGGTGTCAGTGTGGCTCTCTCAGGCTCTCTGCAGTAATAAACACTTGCATTTCAGCATTGAAACAATTTAGTATCAGAGGGTGACCTAACCTTATAGCCCTCTCATATGGTGACAGAGGGGGATGGGGAGGATAGTACTGTAAGGGAACGTATAAAGAAGGGCTCATCATAGTTCCGCTGTTCACTTCATCATAGGTCATGTGGTTGCCTTAGTACTTGTATGGCAAAGAGCAAACAGAACGTAATAAATAGCAATGCAGCACGGCCCCCCATAATGTGTTGTCTTGCAGTACAGCAGAATGATTTATGTTATACACCTTAATTCATGGGATTTCAGTCTTAACCTTTACATCAACAAGAGGTACAGAAGCGTACATGTGTACACTCATAATATTACACTGAATTTCTGACCAAGTAGCCAACCTATCCTGTAACAGATTAACACATCTCATGCAGACAGCCACACTCAGCCATGTAACATTATAGTTACAAAAACCTATGTATGCTACAAACTGATCTCTTCCGGTGTTTCATTGTAACCTGTGTCCCCAACTCAGGCAGGAGCTTATCTGTTTTAATATAATTCAGCCACGTTAGAATGTGGGAAGCTCACACACTTTCTACTTCAGGGTCCATAGGGGGTCCACAGGGTTGACCTTGGGGTATAGGTTGGGAACCAAATCCGGGCACCACGCAGTTAAAGCTTTTAGCTCCCAGGATGCACTGGGTCCACTCTCCCTATAACCCCACCCCCAAGCCAGAGGCACCTCAGTTTAAGTTGGTGCCCGGCCGGAGTCGGGTCACCGTTAGCGCAGGGGGAGCTGATTAGCAGCCCCTAAGCTTATTTTATTTTTATAGGGACAAAGTTTTTTCATGGACTTTGGACTCTTCAGAGCGGCAGCGTCGGACTGTCCATAGGACGTCTAAGCTGCCGCTCCGTCACCCCGCTGGCGCTGAGACGCCAGTACAGATCTGGGGATCTCAGCGGGACCCCAGAGTCTGTACTAGCCGGACTCTGCGGGCGCCCAGGACTGCTGCCGGATCCACGGGGAGCAGGTAAGGTCGCGGATCACCGCTTGCGGTGATCCGCGCATTTCAAATGCAGTCCTGTGCCTCCGGTCTCAGGGGACAGACCGGAGGCGCCGGCAGTGGCGGCGGGCCCCCCATACCCCGTGTGTCCACTAGACCACCAGGGACTTAACGATCGGTGCAGGGAGCCGGCGTCCCGGGAGGTTAATAGCCGGCCAGGGGAGGCAGCCTTCCCTGTTACAGCGGCTCCTCCCCTCAGCTCAGCGCGCCTTTCAGTATCCATAGTCTGGCGTCGCTGAGCTGCTTCCTCCGCGGGCCACGCTTCCTCTGAGGTCTCCAGCGGCCATTTTATCTCTGTGGTGCAGCAGAAATCTCTCAGGATGGCAGTGAGTCCAGTCCCCCTGCGTACCTCACCATCAGGTCAGTGTACACAGCGCTGTAGCCTTCCCAGACACTGAATCTGGGCAGTTGAATGCAGTGTAATAGTGCAGTATATTATATGACATGTTTATGTATATATGTATATATCTGCATTGTATGTGACTTATGCTAGTGCTGACTGTACTTTATTCTCTCACCTGTCAGTGTATATCTATCCCTTTTCTTTATCTGCCCTAATACAGCTGTACTTAGGGTGGTTCTGAGACCTCACATTTATATACTTGTTAATATTTGTGTGGTTTGTCACATACTGTTGCGTGCTGCACGTTGCCATATTTTAGATGGAACTGTGTGTTGCATACGCTGAAAATGGGTCCCTGCAGCTAATTTTTGGCATCAGTCAGGACCAGTATAGTGCTGCTTAATATTTCCGCCAAGATTGGTCAGATATGTCTGACCAGGAGATAGAGCGTTATACTGCACCCATTTTTACTATCCTGCAAGCCATGTGCTGCAGGTGTTAGTGCGGAGGATTTGACTCATAAAGGGTTCTGTATGTGGCGTCATCTGGTGCCGGCCTCTTTCACGACCCCCTTGGGCGGTTTGTTTTCTCGGGATCCTCTCAATTGCGGATCGCCGGGCGGGCCCCATTGTTGTACCTCACTTGGGGTTACTTCACCATACTGCCCTTTTCATCTCAGGGTATCTCGCAGCTTCTTGCACTCTTCCCCTGTGACACAGACTACCGCTCCCTGCAGGGGTTTTTCGCAGTATATGAATTCCCCCTGGTGCCACAATAGTCTGTCATTCCCCTTGCAGGGATTACCACAACAGCCACCCTGGGTGGATGTCGTTTTCTACGAAACGCTAATTGGCGTGGTTGACGCCCTGTGGTTACTTCCCAGTTGGCTCTGCCGTGAACTGGGTACTGTTCGGGGCTCTTTCCCTCTTACACGGGGGGAAGCCTATTTCAGGTATTATTATCCCTGCTTTAGGGCTGGTAGCAGGTCCATTCTGGTTAGAGTGAATGTTGACCTGCACCTGTATCATACACCCTCAGTATTGCGTGCCTTCGGGTTACCTGTTGCTGACTAGCGGGTGGATCGCATAGCGGGACTCTGGCTGTTGCCAGATAGGAGGTGTTACAACAGTGTTTGGCCTCCTGTCCCAAATTCCCTGAGGGTCATCACGAGCCCCTCCTGGGGGGGATGGGCGTGTTACTCGTCTGATTACAGACGTTACTACGCCTCCCATTCCTGCGTGGTCGGATTCTTCGGATCCGTAGGTGGTAACTCTGCCTGAAATCAGTATACTTGCTTTCAGGAGTTGTTACCCATCCTACCATGGCTATAGCATGGTTGGTTAATACTATTGCATATTGGGTTGATGCATTTGTAACGTTTTTTCCCCTCCAACACGTCGGGGGTTCAAATGTATTTGGTCGCTCAGGTAATATATGCAGTTGTCATAGGTGGACATGCCTATATTGGATACCAGTCTCCTAACTTTCAGAGTTCCGGCTGCGACTGTATCCTCCGTAATACCCTATGGCTGCGCTCTGAGAATGCAGAGGTGCAGATACCATCTTTAGGGTTGATATTGTTTGGTCCTGACCTTGACAAGATTGTAGTAACATTGGCAGTATTACTAACGACAAGTTTACCGTTTTCAGCTATGCACACTACAAGGCCTCAGACTAAGTCTGTTAAGTCTTTTTTGTCCTCTGGGTCAGCCTAAAGGTCTGTTTCTTCGTAGACTGTCGGCATCTACAAGGGCCGACATATCCAGTACCGAGCAGGCCTGGACTGCCAGCCGATCCTGCTTCTGAACCTACGGATATCTCTTCAGTCTGACGGGACAGGCCTACAACTGGGAGATACCGATTTTCTCAGTTCGCCCGGTATTAGTGTCAAGTTGCCGCGGCTACGTGGGTAGGAGGGTACGCCCTCTTTACAAGGGCCTTACAGATCCAGAAAGCTATGCAGTTGTTGCGGTAAGCGGAGCTAATTGGGCCATCCCCACTATCTCAGTGAGGGACTGGTTGTTCTGTTTTCTTTCTGGTGCGGTGGCTGAATGGTCCTCTTTGGCCTGTTCTCTGTCTCAATTCCCTGAACCAGTTCCTAAAGCTACCTGGGCTCAGGAGGAAATCCCTATGCTCCATCATACGATGTTTGGAACCTGGGGACTTTAGGGTATCAATGGATATACAGGACGCGTGCCTACGGGTACTTACAGAGACCTTTCCTCAGCATGGGCTGAGGTTTGCTGTATCACAGCAACACTTACAATTTTTCGGGCTCTGCCTGTTGGGACTGTCCTCAGCCCCACAGGGGTTTACCAGCGTTTTGGATTTTCTGTCAGTTCTTCTGTTCAGTATATCCCAATGCTCCTGTACCTGGACGGCCTCCTGCTCTTAGCGGGATCACCGGGGTACTTTACGGCCAGGTCAGGATGACTGTGGCTTCTTCAGGGTGCAGACGTTTAATCAACGGGGAAAAAGTCCTCCCTGCATCCCTCTCTGGGTATTCTTCATCTAGGATCCCTGCTGGATTCTCAGAATCTGAGAATTCTTCTGGCGTAAGACGGAATCTCCTCTCTTCCATTAGGAGTACATGGTTGTCTGCGCAGTCGACAGATGTCTTTACACTCTGGGATGCATGGTGGAATGGGCTCAGTTCCATTCCAGGCCTTTCCATAATTGGCTCATCTCCAGATGGAATGAGTTTTTTCTGTCGGATAACTGTTCAAACGATGATGCTCTCTCCGGAGGCAAGTCGGTCCCTGTCCGGGTGGCTATGGCCATCTCGTCCAGGGTTTTCTTTGCTAGGGACAGTGTCTGGACCGAATCCTTTTCAGTGCAGTTGGACGTCTGTCGATTCCACCCTGTCAATTAACTTACTCTGGCATAACTCTTGTTTCCCGGTGAACCTGAAAAGGTTCAGTCCGACAGGGTCAGGACAGTGGCTTCCTTTTTAGCAACACTGTTCGTTGGGTGGCAATGACAGGTATGTCACATATTCGGACATAGTCCGAGGGTCTCCTCCCGACCATCTCGGCAGCGTTCATTTCAGGAGCTCTCCATTGGGAAGCGGGAGTCCTCAGCCGTCACGACGTGCATCCCGGGGACTAGTCTCTTCCCCAAGAGAGGTTTCATCTCCTGGTGAGCAGGGGGGGCCCCCCTGAGGTGACCCTCATGGCCTTCTGACTTTATCACACTATGGTGTTACAGTTCAGCTCTGGGGATTCTGAAGCAAACTTCAGCGACTCTTTGTCGGTGAAGTGGTCCTTCCACTTTGTGTACCTGTGTTCTCCGGTCTCCCTTCTTCCTCGAGGTCTTTGGAAGTGTTTTCAATCGAGACGGAGATGCTTTCCTGCTGGTGGCTCCTGATTGCCCCAGATGTCAGGGGTACTTGGATCTTCGGAGTCTCTACATCGATACTCCATCCCTGATGCTTCACTGCCCGGACCTGTTGTCTCAGGGTCCTTGGTTTTGCCTTGGACCTGGGTCGTTTGTCTTTGACTGTGTCCTTACAGTGGTCTTACGGCTTCCCTGGCTTTGTCATCGTTGGAATGATTAGAGCACATGGATCAGCTTTTGCTGGGACCTACCACAAACTGTGGCAGCCATAAATCTTATGGTATTGTACCTGTCGATACAATCCTCCGGTGTCCAGGATTTCCAGATATTCTGGCATTCCTTCCGGCTGGCTTGGGTTTCACACTTGGCCTGGTCTTCCTGACAGTGCGGATCTCTACACTGTCAGTATGGTTAAGATATGGAATTGCTTCACTCTGGTATCCAGTTCATCCTTTGGAGTGTTTTCTTGATTATGCCTCCATTTGTCCTCCCTAGGGACTCCTTGGGAGTAAGTAGTGGTTCTTCGTTACCTCCGGGGACAGTCAATGGAACCGCTGGTTGTGATAGCCATTACATGGTCTATTGCTTAGGCTCTCTCTTTCTCTCAGGGTGTTTATATCAACCAGGAGAGTGTCTGAATTGGGAGCGTTCTCATGTGGCTCCCTCTTCTGGAGGGCATCATGTCAGGGTGGGAGTTGCTCTCGCCCTGTGTTTCTTCTTAGTGGTTTTCAGGTTCCATATTATTCTGGAACTTATGGTACGGCCATTCTGTCCCCAGTCCTCTCGGCTGGTGTGGCCTCATTGACTGTGGTCTGGCCTCTTTGGATTTATGTGATCCGTTCAGGTTCCTTACGGAAATCGGACTCCTTATTGGTGGTCTGAGATTTCTGGTTTTCACAGGAAAGGATGGCCGGCCTATAACCAAATGTTGACTTGGATGGCCTCGTAGGTCTTCCTCAGGGGCCTACCCATGGGTAGGCCTTCCTGTTGTTGATGCTTGTTTTTTCTCGGGCCATGTGACCCTCGTGTGCGGCTCGCTGTGGCGCCTCGGCTGTTTTGCCTTACTAGGTGGCCACGTGGTCTTCTGTCCACACCTTTTTAAGGTTCTAGGCATTGGTTTCCTTTGCCTCTCAGGATGCTTCCTTTTTGGCGACGGATTCTCCTCTCAGCACAGGAGCGTCCCCACCCTTGGTTGAACTGCTTTGGGACATCCCCAAGGTCAACCCTGTGGACCCCCTATGGACCCTGAAGTAGAAAACAAGAGATATGGTAAGAACTTACCTTTGTTATCTCTGTTTCTACGAAGTCCATAGGGTCCACAGGGCGCCCGCCCTGACGCACCTGGCTTCATATGGGCTGTGTGGCTGGTCACCGGTTTTCCGTCTCCCATTTCGGTGAGTATGGTTATTGAGTGTTCCAGTTTTCTCTCTTTTTCTCTCCTCCTCCGGCCTTTGGCTACTTACAAACTGAGGTGCCTCTGGCTTGGGGGTGGGGTTATAGGGAGAGTGGACCCAGTGCATCCTGGGAGCTAAAAGCTTTAACTGCGTGGTGCCCGGATTTGGTTCCCAACCTATACCCCAAGGTCAACCCTGTGGACCCTATGGACTTCGTAGAAACAGAGATAACAAAGGTAAGTTCTTACCATATCTCTTGTTTTCATCTGCCTGTTTATGACTTCACATGATCATTAAGGTCATACTGTACACTCAACACTTTCTATTAGGTAAAGTTGTATACCTGCTCATTAATGCAATTTTTAAAATCGTGTTTTATTTTTGAAATTATCAAATTTACGCCCAAAGCAGCAGAATAAACACGAGACAAAATAAATGCGTGCATACAGATAAAAAAACAGTATGGGTGTATAAGATTGGCATAAATGACGACGACTGGGATAGACTAAAACAGTCAACATAAACACGGAGAAGTTGATTGAATTTGTACTGTGTGAAATAAAGCAACCACACAGAAGAGACGAGAGCAGTCATATCCCATACACACGCAGAACAGCAAGTAAGCCGTATCCCATACACACGCAGAACAGCAAGTAAGCCGTATCCCATACACACGCAGAACAGCAAGTAAGCCGTATCCCATACACACGCAGAACAGCAAGTAAGCCGTATCCCATACACACGCAGAACAGCAAGTAAGCCGTATCCCATACACACGCAGAACAGCAAGTAAGCCGTATCCCATACACACGCAGAACAGCAAGTAAGCCGTATCCCATACACACGCAGAACAGCAAGTAAGCCGTATCCCATACACACGCAGAACAGCAAGTAAGCCGTATCCCATACACACGCAGAACAGCAAGTAAGCCGTATCCCATACACACGCAGAACAGCAAGTAAGCCGTATCCCATACACACGCAGAACAGCAAGTAAGCCGTATCCCATACACACGCAGAACAGCAAGTAAGCCGTATCCCATACACACGCAGAACAGCAAGTAAGCCGTATCCCATACACACGCAGAACAGCAAGTAAGCCGTATCCCATACACACGCAGAACAGCAAGTAAGCCGTATCCCATACACACGCAGAACAGCAAGTAAGCCGTATCCCATACACACGCAGAACAGCAAGTAAGCCGTATCCCATACACACGCAGAACAGCAAGTAATAGTATATTTAGAGAACCCTGGTACCCAAACCCCACGTGACAAAGTAGCAACCGAACGGTTGTCCAAAGGCGCCATTCAGATCCTCCCTGCAATACAAAATTGACATTAGAGGACACGGTAGGCACCATCCAGAGAAATGAAAGCTCCAGCCTTAAAAAATCGGACCAAATTCCTTTTTAGAAATGGCTTTAATAACAGACCATCATAAAGAAGGAACTGTAGCACGTATCCACAAAATCCTCAAAAGAATGGGCTGCAAATAACAGCCACCCCTCACCCGGTTTCCCCCCCGCCCCAATTTATGGCATACCTGGATTACCTTAGCTCCCCCTCCAAACTAAACTACAAAAAAAAGAGGGCAAATGTACTCCTGAAGCATAAAGGAATGGTAATCCCAGCTAAGAAAAAAAAAAAGGCAGTATAGAGACCCCCAAATATAGTATCCAGGACAATTACTCAATTGTAGAAACAAAATATACACAAATTCAGGGACACAGAGAGTAGCGCTACTTAGTAAATCCTAGAAACACTGATGTATAAAAAAAAAAAAAATAGGAGCAAAACTATAATCTACAATAAACCTAAATGTAAAGGTGTGTGTGTGTATGTATGTATGTATGTATATATATATATATATATATATATATATATATATATATATATATATAGCAGGACATTGGAAAATACAACACAAGTACACAAATTCTACAGGAACAATCAAGGTGGGTCAGAGCGTCCCGAGGCCGCAGGATCAGCAACACTACAGTGTCCCAGGTAAAGCCAAGTAGGAGAGAATGGATAGCCAGCATACCTTCCAGCAGTTTTAGCATGACCAAATATCTACTGTTGGATGTAAAAGTTTATTAAAATGTGTAGACAGCATTGTCGCAATATTGTGTATCATTGAATGCGACCTGTTCCCAGTCCTCTGTCAGTTACAGACGTACAAACCTATACACCGCTACTTGTATTGGGATGACAGCTGCCACTGACATGATACTGTTTCTGGCCCTGTGATCTATACAGCACTCAAACATGAATGCTTTTTGTACCAATACATATATATCAGACTGTTGTTGCCCTTACAGCTCACTAAAAGTAAACCTATTAGTCCACCATTGTGTATGTTTGAATGGCTGAAACACATGGGTGTATTAATCCAGGATTGAATTCCCAGAACCACACCTCTGAAAAAACTAGATTTTGGTACTTACCGATAAATCCAGTTCTCTGATTCCACAGGTGACACTGGAGCTTCTGACAGTGGGGTATGGATGGTGGTAGAGTAGAGCCTGGCACTTTAAATATCTAGAGGTGTGACTGAGCACTGGCCATGTAAGCCTGATAGATAGCCAGACGGATCCATCTGGCCAATGTCTGCTTGGAAGCAGGCCAACCTGCCGAACTGCATCATAGATCTCAAAAAGGGCATCCGATTCGCTGCAACGGCAACATAGATTCGGTGAGCCTGAACCACATCCAACCAGTGGGAAGGCCTGCAGTCGTCTGACAAAACTGGGCCGGCGATCGGCTAGTGGATGTGAAAGGCAGAAGCAACCTTCTGCAAAAAGCTGGCCGTGTATGAAGCTCAGTCCGATCAGATAGGGAGAGCGCAAGATAACCACTGTTATCAGGAACTGTTAAACAAGAACAGGCAATGAGACTGGTGTAGATAGCGTTATAAGGCCACCTGTGACCAATCCCAATAAGTCATCCAGCTTTCCCAGAAGTTGTACTATGAGCAGATGGCATAGAATGCTCTACAACATTTACATATATAAATTAATGACAGGTCTCTAACGTGTGTCGGACATTTTATTTGTTATATTCATGTTGTCAGCTCACTATGAAAGCGTATATCATCTGCTTCTATTGCTTTTCTGTGCAGACATCATGTAACATGAGCTGATGTGACACCAGGAGCGTATTTTATAATGGGTGCAGACTCTGCACCCATAAAACTTTCTTCTCCGGAGTCCAACGTCGGCTCCGGTGTCTGCGCCTGTAAAAAAAAACGGCTGGAGAATGGCCGCCGCGTCCATTTTTCCGTCATTTGTACATGCGCAGTACAGGGAAAATGGCTGCCACTAGTGCCCAGAGTCTATAAATGCGGCGCTGGCCGCGCACCACTCAGTGCGCAGCAGGCCGCCGGACAGAGAGGAGGTTGCCCGTCACGGAGACTGCACACGGGCCCCCTCCTCTCTAGAAACGCCCCTGTGTGACACACAAAGATGTTATCTATCTCAGATTAATTAGTTTATTTAATCTTATTTTTTTAATAGAATAAATGACTACATTATTTTCTAATTTATTTTACCATTTTGATGTCATTTAATAGCAAATAAACATAATACATTCACATTGTGTCTTCCAATAATAACTTATTTATTAAGTATACAAAATATAGATACACTCAAAATAATTATTTACTATACTTTCCTATATATATATAATAATAGTGTTAACAGTTTATTCACTTAATTATCCTTTATTTTTTACATAGGCAGTGTTATAAAATGGCGCTAATAAATAAATGAACGCTAATAACCTATTCTTAATATCCTTACCCAAACTGCTACACTAACCCTAATACCCTATCTGTAATACCCTAACCCAAATTCATAAACCAACCCTAACACCCAAATCGACTTAATCAGGGGCGTATCTATAATGGGTGCAGGGTGGGCGGGGAACACAGGCCCCTGAGTCCAGGGGGGCCCCACACCGCACACCCTGCACCCATAATATTACATACCTCTCCGGAGTCCCACGTCGGCGTGGGTGTCCTGCGCTGTAAAACGATTGGAAAGTGGCCGTGGCGGCCATTTTCCTGTCGTTTGCGCATGCGCAGTACTGGGAAAATGGCTGCCACGACCATTTTCTCGGTGACCTGTGCAGACACTATAGTCTCTGAGCTTAGTGCGCTGCCGGGTGGAGAGGAGGGGGCCCGTGTCGGAGGCTGCACACGAGCCCCCTCCTCTCTAAAAACGCCCCTGGACCTAACACCCTATCTGTTAAAATGAGCAGAGACAGTTTTTCAGTATCGCATAACGCTGAGCATATTGTTTATTACAGGTAAGCCAGTTCCAACAAAGATCTAAACACGGTGAGGAAGAAAAACAAGCAACAGCGGTACAACTGGACTCAGCGAACCGTAATTACTGTTATTTAACAGATAAGAGATATAGGGCGGGATGCAGCAAAGCGAGAATAGCGGTCAAGTCCCGGAAATGCTGGTTTGACCGCATTTCTCATATGCACCAAGCCCCAGAAGGTGATGCTCTCCGGGGCTTGGATGCGGAGGGTAAGACCATCTCCTAATTTGCATTACCCTATAGAAGCCTGGGGGTTTCTATCAGGAAACTGCTGTGAGAGGGATCCCTCCCAGCACCCCCAAATGCACAGAAGGACGCCAGAGGGCCTTCTGGGTCATAGACCCGGAAGACCCTCCATCCCAAAGAGGGCCACTCTTACCGAGAGAGCCGTCCTTCGCGGTCTTCTGCATGCATACCAGTGTTACTAACGCCGCAATGAATGCAAAGGGTGGCGAGATACATCGCGTCCCGAATGCAATGCGTCGTGGCGAACAATGAGCCACAAGTTTGAAAAAAAAATCATGACAGTGTAGACAAATGGCAGAGTTTCTTCATCAAACATAAATGCAGCACAGGGACAGTATAAGAGGAAAACCTGTCACAAATAATAGTTAAACAAATAGCACAGTCTAATAAATGCAAGTAGCAATGTAGTCAGAGTAACGCATGTATATACAGTACTTGGACAATTATGTAATACCACTATATCAACCCTAATATCCTAGCCCTAATACCCCAACCCAAACCCATAAAGTAACCCTAGTATCTTTACCCAAACTGCTACACCAGTGCTTCCCAAACTTAGGGTCTCATTGATTTTTTTCAAGGCACCCCTAAGCCAAATTAATCACCAAGCCGTCCCTTTTTAGTAGTTGGTTCAAAATTACATAATAAATATTTAGGTCAGGACAGAAACACTTATTAACTTGTTTGTAAAAATATTACACATAAATCCAAGGAAACAATCAAATACAAGGAAAAAGAATATTTTTGTGTCTCCCTCTCTCCCTTTGTAAGCCCCCTCCATGCGTCTCCCTCCGCAGCCCCCTCCGCAGCCACCCTCCGCGCGTCTCCCTCCGCAGCCCCCTCCAGGCGTCTCCCTCCGCAGCCCCCTCCAGGCGTCTCCCTCCGCAGCCCCCTCCAGGCGTCTCCCTCCGCAGCCCCCTCCGCGCGTCTCCCTCCGCAGCCCCCTCCGCGCGTCTCCCTCCGCAGCCCCCTCCGCGCGTCTCCCTCCGCAGCCCCCTCCGCGCGTCTCCCTCCGCAGCCCCCTCCATGCGTCTCCCTCTGCAGCCCCCTCCACGCGTCTCCCTTTACAAGCCCCCACCACGTTTCCCTTTGCAGCCCTCTGCATGTCTCCCTTTATTATTATTATTATTATTATTTTCGTTTATATGGCGCCACAAGTGTTCCGCAGCGCCTTACAAAGTACATAACCAAAAATGTGACTTACAGAACTATACAATACAATGCAGGACATGGATAATATACATTGATACATTAGTGACCATAATACCCAAATAAGCAACAGAGCATAAGCAACCAAGTGTTAGGTGCCCTAGTGGGGAGTAAGAAGTAGGTGAAAGTAAAGTAAGGAGAAGCACAAGAGGGTAGAGGGCCCTGCTCTTTCTCCCTATGCAAACCCCTTCCATAGCCGGGATTGCTCCCGGAGATATTTAATCCAGCGTGCCATTATGTTGGAGAATGCCAGTTCTTGCAACTTAACCTGGGTGTTTAGTCGAGAGAACCAGCATTCTCTAACTAAAGTGCCAGCTGCCAGGCTGTTTGCTGAGCTGGCAACCGGCTACACGGCTGACACTTTAGTCAGACCAAACATCGCGCTGAGCAGTTTTTGAATTTAATCGAGACCCATGTGTCTCCCTTTACAAGCCTCCTTTATGTTTCCCTATGCAGCCCCCTACAGGTCTCCCAATCTCCCTTTGTGTCTCCTTTGCAGCCCCCTCCATGTGTCTCCACAATGCAGCCTACTCCTCAATGTTTGTCATTGCAGCTGCCTCCCCCCCTGTAGTTCTCTATGTGGGCCCTCTCCCTATAGTATACTTATATCACTCATAGCTATCCGCCCACTTCCTATAGTTTCCAGTGCAGCGCCCCTTACTTACCTTTACTAGAGATTGCGGCCGTTCCCTCAGATCAGGTCTTCCAGTGCCACAGTCGGTTGCATCAACAGGCTGCCCAGCCCACTGCCTGTTGCATACCAGGCGCTAACAGCTCCAGCGTGATCGTAGCTAGCTCCCCACCCCCTTTCCACTTCACTCACAAATCCTGACCCTCTCCGGCCGTGCATTACAAACAACAAAAGTCAGCTTTTGGGCAGCCACCACCCGTGGCACCCCTGTGGCAGCGCTGCAATCCCCAGGGAGCCACGGCGCACAGATTGGGGACCACTGAGTTACACCAACCGTAATAACCTAACTGAAACCCATAAAGTAACCCTAACTCTTAACCCATACCTAGTGTTCCCGCTAGGCTATTTTAGCGGGACGCGGCACCCTGCCCTCCAGAAGGAGAGCAAAAAGAATCCTGCCCTCACAGCCTGCGGGTGCCGTCTTCACCCATGGGTCGCAGTGTCCTGCAGGTGGGGAAATGTGCGGTGACCCGGTCACCGCCGGAGAATAGGCGCCGGGTGCATGCTCCCGGCATTTATTCTCCTTGTCGGCAGCGCTTGGGGGCTGCCCGGCATGTCCGTAAGTGCCGGACACGCCCCCAAGAGTGCGTGTCTTATAGACACGCCCCTTTACAATGACCACGCCCCCTTTTCGGGCACGTGCGCGCCTTCGGCACGTACATGGAAGTGCCCTCTCTAGCTCCGGCGCCCTACCTGCCGCTGGAGCTAGCGTGAACACTACATACCACCTAGTAGCCTATCCGTAATACCCTTGCCCAAACTCTTAAACTAAAAGTGCGTATCCACTTGCCGACTAGGAAAGACAGTACGATTACGACATTGTAATCGTACAGTCATTCCTCATCCCCTGTAGTGCCTACACTGAACGATATGTCGTACAGTGCAGGAACCCTCCCTCATCCCTGAACATGGTCAACCTGTCGTTATTGACCATCATATTCAGGCGATGATTGATGTTGGAAACGACCAGCGTGAGCGCGCATCGCTGGTTGTTTCCGACATTAAATTGCCTGATTTATGGACGAGTAATGAGCTATCGAATGATTACGATGTAATCGTTCAAGCGCTCTGTTTAATCGGCAAGTGGATACGCGGCTTAACCCCAATAAACTAACCCTTAGTTAGATGTTATGTCTAAGTTACCTAAGTTATGATTACTTAGAAGGAGTGTTTACAGCAGCAGACAGCCCCCCCCCCCCCCCTTTTTCTAAGGTGCACTATAGGATTTTTTTTATGGTAGGTGGGGAGTGGACAGGACTGCCTTATATTACAAGTATCTGGGGAAGAGCACAATAACATAAAAAATGCATGGTAAATGAATCATCATTATATAGTAATAAATATAACAGGAGATATGGTAAGAACTTACCTTTGTTATCTCCGTTTCTACGAAGTCCTTAGGGTCCACAGGGATACCTTGGGGTATAGGTCTTGGCTCCACAGCCATGGGCACCACAGAGTTAAAGATGTCCTCCCAGGATGCACTGGGCCCCCTCCTATACCCCGCCCCCAGGCCAAGGCACCTCAGTTTTAGTATCAAGCCATAGGCCGGGAGAGAGGAAAAAGGAAGAAGAAAGTCTAGAACACACAAGATTCACATTCTCATAGAAAAGGGAGACAGAAACTGGTGACCAGAACACCCCCCTACGGGAGCACAGGGCGTCAGGGCGGGCGCCCTGTGGACCCTAAGGACTTCGTAGAAACGGAGATAACAAAGGTAAGTTCTTACCATATCTCCTGTTTTCTACCTCAGGGTCCTTAGGGATCCACAGGGATACCTTGGGGATGTCCCAAAGCAGTATCCTTCAAGGGAGGGGACGCTCCTGTGCCGAGAGGAGAATCCGCCGCCCGAAGGAAGCATCCTGAGAAGCAAATGTGTCAAAGGCGTAATGCTTGACGAAAGTATGGACAGAGGACCACGTGGCCGCCTTACAAAGCTGAAGAGCTGAGGCGCCACGTCGAGCTGCCCACGAAGGTCCCACAGATCTTGTAGAATGAGCTTTCACAGAGGGTGGCACTGGGAGTCCCTCGTGAGTGTATGCCTCAGAGATCGCCATGCAGATCCAGCGTGCCAAAGTCTGTTTATTGGCAGGCCAACCCCTCCTATGAAATCCATATAGGACGAACAAAGAGTCCGATCTTCTCAAAGAACTGGTACGGTCCACGTAAATCCGCAGAGCCCGTACCACATCCAAAGAAGCCTCACCAGCTGAGAGATCAGATGAATTAAAGGCTGGGACCACAATTTCCTCGTTAATGTGGAAACTAGACACTACTTTAGGAAGGAATTTGGGACGGGTACGAAGTACCGCCCTGTCCGAATGAAAAATTAGAAATGGGGGACGACACGAAAGAGCCCCCAAATCCGACACCCTTCTGGCTGAAGCAATAGCCAGAAGGAACACTGTTTTTGCCGTAAGCCATTTCAGATCCACAGAACCCAGAGGTTCAAATGGAAGATCCTGTAGCGCCTTCAGGACCACAGCCAGATCCCATGGAGCTACCGGATGGACATAGGGAGGCTGGATGCTAAGGACACCCTGCATAAAGGTACGGATATCAGGCCGCGTGGCAATCCTTCGTTGAAACAAAACCGACAGGGCAGAAACATGCACCTTCAGTGAAGCAAGGCGTAGACCTAAATCCAAGCCTGCCTGAAGGAAAGCCAACACTCTCGATATTCTAAACTCGCGAGGATCGTACGCTTTAGGGCGACACCACTCAAAATAGGTATGCCACACCCTGTGGTAAATTCTAGCTGAAGCCGGCTTACGAGCATGTAACATGGTATTGACCACCGCTCTAGAGAAACCCTTGGACCTCAAGAGGGAAGCCTCAAGAGCCACGCCATCAAAGATAGCCGACTCAGGTCCGGGTAGAGACAAGGACCCTGAGACAATAGGTCCGGCCTCTGAGGTAACAGCCAAGGAGTGTCGATGGATAGACACTGGAGATCCGAGTACAAACTCCTTCTGGGCCACGCCGGGGCCACCAGCAGGATCTTGCCTCCTTCCTGCCTGAACTTTCGAATTACTCGAGGCAGCAGGGAGAATGTAGGAAACAGGTATGCGAATTGGAAGTTCCACCGTGCCGACAGAGCGTCCACCAGGAGAGCTCCCGTGTCTCTTGTTCGGGATCCGTACGCCCACAGCTTGCGATTGTGTCTGGAGGCCATGAGGTCTATTTCGGGAAGACCCCACTTGTCCACCAGGAGTTGGAACACCTCCTGGTGAAGAGACCATTCCCCCGGGTGTACATCGTGGCGGCTGAGGAAGTCCGCCTCCCAGTTCAGCACACCTGGAATGAAGACGGCCGAAATGGCCGGCAGATTGCCTTCTGCCCAAGTCAGAATGCAGGACACCTCCTTTAGAGCCGCTTGGCTTCGAGTTCCTCCCTGACGATTTAGGTAAGCCACCGTGGTGGCATTGTCTGACTGAACCTGCACAGGTTTCCTTAGCAGGAACGGTCTTGCATGTTGCAGCACCCTGAACAGTGCTCGAATTTCCAATATATTGATTGGCAGGTTCGATTCCTCCGACGTCCACCGGCCCTGGAAGACATGTGGGCCTGTCACAGCGCCCCAGCCCCAAAGGCAAGCATCCGTTGTTAGAAGGACCCAATCCGAAATCCAAAACGGACGTCCCCTGCTGAGATGAGACTTTTGTAACCACCACGTCAAAGACAGGTGCACTTCCGGAGTGAGCCTGATCATCTGCGTCTTTATTCGACGGGGATATCTGTCCCATCTGGACAGGATCAACATTTGTAGAGTCCTGGAGTGGAACTGGGCATACTCCACCATGTCGAACGTTGACACCATGGATCCCAGTAACTTCATCGCTGAGAGAAAAGACACTGCGTATCTTGGACTGCAACAGGGCTATCTTTTCCTCCGTCAAAAAGATCCTCTGTTGCTGAGAGTCCAACAATGCCCCGAGATGGACCATTCTCTGAGAAGGAATTAGAGAGGACTTCTTCCAGTTCACTATCCAGCCGTGAGCCTGCAATACCGATATTGTCAGTTGTAGATGGCTGCAAAGGACTTGTGGCGACCCTGCCAACAACAGAAGGTCGTCCAAGTAAGGTAACAGGCGAACTCAATGCAACCGCAGGTGTGCCGCCATGGCCGCCATTACTTTTGTGAACACCCGAGGAGCCGTGGAAAGGCCAAACGGTAGGGCCTGAAACTGGTAATGGAGGTCCAACACTGTAAATCTGAGGTAGCGCTGATGAACCCTGGCAATGGGGATATGCAGGTAAGCATCCTGAATATCCAGGGACACCATAAAATCCCCAGGCTGCATAGCTAAAACAATAGAACGCAGAGTCTCCATCCGGAACAGAGGGACCCTTAAAAACTTGTTCAGGGACTTGAGGTTGAGTATAGGTCGGTATGATCCATTTGGTTTTTGAATCAGAAAAAGGTTGGAGTAATATCCGGTCCCTCTCAGGGATAACGGAACAGGTTCTATTACTCCCATTTGAAGCATAGAACGCACCGACTCTTGGATCGCTAGAGCCTTCGTTGGATCTGAAGGACCTGCTGTTACAAAGAACTGATGAGGAGGCCTTCTGCGGAAGGAGAGGGCATATCCTTGAGATACCACCTCCCGTACCCAAGTGTCTGTGGTGGTTTTGAACCAACACTGGGCATATTGCAGAAGTCGGCCTCCCACCCTGGGATCCCCCGAGGGGAGGCCCAACCCGTCAGGCTGAGGGTTTGTCGTCCGGCTTGGCAGCTGGACGTCTGGTACTCCAAGCTTGCTTCTTGGTCTTAGTGGTCTTTTTGGGACCTGAAGGTCTCGGAAAGGACTGAACCCTAGGTTTTCCCGGAGGGCGATAGGGCCGAAAGGACGGATTTTTAGACCCAGACGGAGTCGGGGCTGAGGGTAGACACGCAGATTTGGCAGCCGCCAACGTGTCTACTATTTTGTCCAAGGCTGGTCCAAACAGGACCTGTCCATTGTAGGGTAAGCATTCCAAGCCTTTCTTGGATTCAGCGTCCGCCCTACACGAACGTAACCACAAGGAGCATTGAGCGTCCACAGCCGCCGCAGAAATCCTAGAAGTAAGCAGGCTCAAATACAAAGCTGCTTCGTTAATGTACGTAGCGGAATCCCGAAGGTTACCCACTAACATAACCTGTTCGCTGGTACCCTCAGAAGCGAATGATGTCTCCAAAGCGTCCGCCCACCTTTCCATAGCCTGGGCACCCAGCAGACAGCCATAGCTGGTCTAGATGCTCCTCCAGCCAGGGAATAGATGGACTTAAGACACACCTCCACCTTACGGTCTGTAGTATCCGTCAGAGAAGACATAGACGGCATAGGCAAAGTTGCGCTCTTTACTAAGCGCGTAACGTGAGAATCCACCTGAGGAGGAGACTCCCATTTAGTGAAATAATCTTCCGCAAAGGGATAAGTACGTGCCAGACGCTTGTGAGGTTGAAATCTTTTTCCTGGAGATTTCCAGGCCTCCTCCATGTGATCAACTAGCTGACCAGATAGGGGGAAAACTGCTGCAGCTCCTTTAACCTCTTTAAAATAAGCATGAGTAGGCGCTGCAGGTAAGTTGTCGTCAGTAATTACCATGGCCGCACGGACTGCCCGTATGAGGCCTGGAATGTAAATACTAGATTTAGCCTCTGCTTGAGGAGTGTCAGTGTCCGACAAATCTAGAATTTCGCCCTCATCAGACGACCCGTCATCCTCATCATCCTGAGCGGATGGATATGACAATAACGGTCTTTTAGCAGGTCTGGATTGATCCTGCTGTGTGCTCCGCACCCCAGAATCAGACAAACCTGGGTCAGCCTGATTAAGGACCTGTTGCGGGGGGCACTGCATTACTATCGGTCCCGGAACTCCCAGAACAGGAGGCGGGACTACCGCCTGCTGTGCAAACCACAATTGTGGAAACGTAGGAGGGGCTGCAAGCCTATTTACAAGAACAGTCAGGGCTTGTGCAAAACAAGCCCAAGGTGGTTCCTGAGAGGTGCTGGGTACAGCAGAGGTACCAGGGATGCCCAAACATGCAGCAATAACCCATCCTGGAGTACCGCCCCCTCCCCCACACCTGCTTTACATCTGCAGCAGGAAAATAGGAGAGGTGCTCCTCTAACAGAGTCCTCACTGGACATAGTGGTATGTGACTCTCCTCTCACAGAAATAAATCATAAACTGTGAGGTAAATTCCTACCCTGACAGTACTGGCACTGAGAGGGCTGGTCAGGAGGAAGAGATAGGGATAGCTAAAATGGCTGACAGGAGAAAGATCAGGCACACAGCGCTAGCATAAAGTCACATACAATGCAGAAACGCTGCACTAAGTGCACTATCACTTACACAGACTTACAGCCTGGCAGTGATAGCGCTACATACGCTGACCTTTACTGGAGGAGAGGTATGTAAGGGGCACCCCAGGCTCCGCACCCTGTCACCACAGCGTCTGTCACATAAAATGGCCGCCGGAGGATGAAGGGAGGCGGGCCTGAGGAGGATCACTGCCTCAGCCCGCCAAAACCTTAATTTAAGGCGCCGACAGCAGTGATGGGGAGGAGCCTCCTGTGCGCTACAGGGAAGGCATCCTCCCCTGGCAGGCCATTAACCCCCCGGGATGCTGGAGCATGTTCCGCAACGCTCCAGCCCCGTATCCCTGGTGGTCTAGTGGAGAGCGCAGGCATCCGCCTGGCTCCACTATACTGCCGTCCCCAGGGAGCCCCCAGCCCTGGGGACGCCGGACTGTGATTCAGCGGGCGCCTACCGCAGACGCCCGCTGCTTACCTGCTGCCCCCCGTAGGTCCGGCCACAGTCCCAGGCCCCCGGAGGTTCCGCTAGCAGGAACCCCCAAGAGCCCGCCGAGCTCCCCGGATCACTACCGGTGGTCGGCGCCGGCGGGGGTGTCGGAGCGGTAGCATGGACGTCCGCTGGACAGTCCTATGCTACCGCTCTTGAAGATCTTCAGGGGCTGTTACACAGCCCCCCTCTGCGATGACCCAGCTTCCCGGCCGGGCACCTACTGAAAACTGGGGTGCCTTGGCCTGGGGGCGGGGTATAGGAGGGGGCCCAGTGCATCCTGGGAGGACATCTTTAACTCTGTGGTGCCCATGGCTGTGGAGCCAAGACCTATACCCCAAGGTATCCCTGTGGATCCCTAAGGACCCTGAGGTAGAAATATAGCTTACCTTATGGCAGTACTTCTGCTGCCTTCCTTGTCACCTCACCTGTCCTCCTCTGATCACCTGTATGTGAGCATCTCTCCATTCCTTTGCTCCTCCCACTTCACTTACTGCCAGCATGCAGCTACAGGGCTGGGGTGGGCTGTGATTGGGCGGCGGCCCTCACCAATGCAGTGCAGACAGTGGGTCTCTGGGAGTGCGGGAGTGTTGGGTGGATCCGCGTGACATCATGATGGTCGTACAGTGCTCCTCTGGCAACATGTTTTGCAGAGTCACATTAAAGGTGCCCAGAGCCAGTATCAGCAATATAAATACTGTTCTGAGCCCCGTTAGTGAGCCTCTGTAAAACATTTACCTTTACAACTAGAAGCCAGCCCTTGTGATGAATGGGCCGGATTTTGTGTGGCCTGGCCACCAGCCCCTTGGGACCTGCCAGGATGGCACACCAGAAAAGGGGCATGCCACACTATGAGGGGCGTGGTCTCATGGCCCTTTCCATCACTCATGCACAGAAAAGGAGATAGATGATGGTTTAATGAATATAAAGATGAGCAATAAACACCCAAACCACAGCATTATGTGGGCCCAGTGTGCCCTCACACACTAAAGATACACAAGGAGAAAACAGGAAACAGACATTGTAATGGAAAATGTTATTATACAGAATTAATCTCACATTTACTACTACACTGATGTATTATCTGCTCAGCGACATGTGGGAAGGAGCTGCACTCTCCATCTCACCCAGGCAGCGAGCATGACACCAGGGCCGCAATTAGGGGGGGGGGGGTTTCTGGGGCTGGAGGTGTGCGTGCACCGGGTGCCGGATTAGGGGCCCATAGCCCTTGCATTCGACGGCGCTGCTGCACACTCTGCCAGCCCGGCGCCGCAGGGAGGCTCCATTTGCCGGACACCCACTGGGGTTTTATTACCAGTGGGCACCCGGTACCTTCCCTGCAGCGCAGCGGTAGCTGGAGGCTGGAGTTCTCTCCTGAACTCCAGCGTCCGGCTCCCCCCCACGGGCACTATGGGAGAGATGTCATGACGTCTCTCCATAGTTCCGAGAAGCACAATCGACACTGAGCCTGGTTTCTCATAGTGACAGCTTGCCTGATGCTGAAGCGACATCACTAACCACCTCCCCCCCAAACAAGACTATACTACACAGCAGGGCCCTCGATTCAAAGCATGACACACAGCAGGGCTCCCAATTCAAAGTAACAAATAGGCACCCCATCAGGTGCGTTTCTAGAGAGGAGGGGGCCCATATGCAGTTTCCGACACGGGTCCCCTCCTCTGTCCGGCAGCCGGCAGTGCACTGAGCTGTGCGCGGCCAGCGCCAGAGTTATAGACTCTGGGCACTAGAGTGTGCCCAGAGTCTATAATTAATGCACAGGTCACCGGGAAAATGGCCACGGTGGCCATTTTCCCTGTACTGCGCATGCGAAGCAAAAATGTCCACCGCGGCCATTTTCCAATCGGTTTACAGCGCCGGACCCCCGCGTCAACGTGGGACTCCGGAGAGGTAAGTAATATTATGGGTGCAGGGTGTGCGGTGCGGGGCCCTCCTGTTCACCCTGCACCCATTAAAGATATGCCCCTGCCCCCCATTCATAGTATCAGGGCCGGCTCCAGGGGTCGGAGCACCCTGTGCCGGCCCTCTTCACTGCGCCCTAACTGCGGGCGTGGCCTAATTACCATAGGCTACGCCCCCTGCGTGGCGTTATTAGGAGGCATGCCCGCCTCCAAATAATGTCAGGCTGGGGGGAGATTCACTAGCTCGACTTCCCCCAGCCCCTCTCCCGTCACTGAATGGATGTCGCGCGCAGCATCCATTCAGAGTCTCCAGGGTCCGTCACCGCCGCGGTGGTGGGGGTCCCCAACCTCCCGATTTGACCACCCACGGGCCACTTCAGACCACGGGTGGAACAGCGGGACAGTACTGTAAATCGGGATGTTGGGGAGGGGAGGACCGCACAGGTCGAACACCCCTAGAGCCGGCCCTGCATAGTATGCCACACATTAGGGCCCCCAATTTATAGTAAGACAAAGAGTAGGGCCCCCATTCATAGTATGCCACACAGTAGTAGTGTTCCCCATTCTCGTTATGCCACACAGTAGTATTGCCCCTTATTACACGGAATACAAACGGAGAAGTATAGGAATCTGCAAATTAATGATATTTGTAAGTTCCTTTAAAAGCTCAAAGCCTGATTAATAATAAAGGGGAAAAGGGTACAGTGAAGACAGACAGCTACAGTACACCGTTGAAAGGCACTGCAGGGGTTAACATAACACCACTCTGCAAGAGTGTGTATTATTACCTCCAGCCTTGTTATCTCTTTGTGCTCCAATGGAGGTCACCTGACATGCTGTGCTCTGGATCAGAAGTTGCTGGCAGAGGTGTCTGCTATGAGGGCTGCGTGGGGGAGGGAGAAGCTCATGCAGAACTCCATTCCACATCCACACACTGTGAGGTGGGCGGGACTGTTACGGAACTGCTCCGATGACGTCACAAAAGGGGTGTGGCTTAACACGTTTCACTGCTCTGCCAGATAACCAGTCCGGCCCTGCTCCCAACATTACAGGGTAAGCTAACCAGGATCAGGGATGTGGCCACATCAAGGAGGGGCGTGCCCACATCATGGAAGGGGTGTGGTCATACCAAGGAGGGGTGTGTCTGCATCACAGAAGGGGCGTGTCTGCATCCTGGGATCTTGTCTAGTGATGTGAAGCTCTAGGCCAGGCCTGGCCAACCTGTGGCTCTCCAGCTGTTGTGAAACTACAAGTCCCAGCATGCCTTGCCACAGTTTTGCTATTAGGGAATGCTAAAACTCTGGCAAGGCATGCTGGGATTTGAAGTTTCACAACAGCTGGAGAGCCACAGGTTGGCCAGGCCTGCTCTAGGCTGCACCTAATCCCTCTCTTGTTCCCCCTCCTATCACCCTTTCTATGCTGCACACACCACTGGCGGGTGGCAAATATTCTTTAGAGCTGTTTAAAATATTACTTCATGCTGCCCTATGGGTGATAATATACACCGCCAGCTTCCTATTCATATATTTTACAGTAACCAGCAATGGGAATTGCAGCATCTCCCTAATATGGGTCATATGTAACTCTTGTCCAGGTCACGTTTGCACCACTGTATAATAGGAAATGTCTGTCTGGGTCTCTTCAACATACGGTGCCCTAGGCAACCACCTCATACACTAGTGATGTGTGACTGCAGAGCCCTAACTAGACTTTTTGGTGCCCTGTACCAGAAAGAGCATTGGCGCCCCCCTCGTTTTTCAATGGGACATAATGCACCCAAAAAAGGGCCATGGCTTCATGGGGAAGGGCCAGGGAAGAGATAGGAGATGCCAGAATGATAATAAACAGAAATTTGACAGGCCCAAACAGCGCCCCCTGACCTGTGGGGCCCTGTGCGATGGCACCGGCCGCACTACCCTAGCTACGGCCCTGTGTGACTGGTGTCAGGCCATTCTGAATGCAGCTAAATATCAGAGACATACTCATCAGAGACTACAGCTGCAAAATTGATACTGATTAACCAGAATGTTCCAGATAAGTGCATGCCCTCTGTGACTGTCAGTATGTATAGTATAGCCAGTGCCATGCCAGGATACAGAAGGGCCCTGGGACTTCAGGCATTGTAATGAAAATATTGACACGCACAAATAAATATATATCATACAAATGCTCCCTATGTACTGTACTCTAATCTCATCCTTAATTTAGGATGTCAAAGAAGCTAATCAGAGATATTTTAGAGAAATAATGAGTGTAAATAATGAATTTAATCAATGCAAATAACTGACCATCCTCATACAGGGAAAGTTCTGAGCACACATTCATGCGTAATAATTGGGATAATACTGACCCCACGTGGACAGTACATATACTGCAAGTCGTATAATAGGTTGAACTTTGAAGTTATTTTTGACTCTCCATGATACCCATTTTTGGGTGAAGATTGATATCTCTGGGTACTGAGATGTGATTGTCAGTAAAGCAGAATTAGGGTTGCACATTCTCTGCCTATTTGTAAATGTACCTGATTGTGTCTGACTTATGAATACTGCTGTTTGCCCTGTTATAGCCATGCACCTTGGTAAGATAAAAGCCTGCTTACATACATGTTCCCTAGCGGTCTCACACACAGCACAGTGTATGGATTTTACCTTTGTTCTATCAGTAATACTTTGTTTTTTTCTTTTGCAGTCTTTCCTCAACCATTTTAGGACATCTCGCTAATCTGGCCTGCATATTCTGAAGATGCCTAACTGCAATACATCAGCACACCAAGGCCCACATTTACTTGTTGCTGCAACAAATTGCAGCAGTGATAAGTCCAGCATGTTCCAGCCACAGAGGGATGATGCTGACTGGAGACAGTACACCAGTGATGAAATTGCCAGGATGATTGATGACCTTAGGAGACTAGAGGAAGAAAAACTAAGACTGATGGCAATAATTGGGGAGCAGAAGATTATGCTCCAGGTAGGTGTTAACAATTATTACAACCGTATTGTCAGGGCCGTAACTAGGGTAGTGCGACTCAGGGCACCAAATTGTCTAGTTAAGGCTCTATGTATTGTATTTCAGATGGTATAACAGTCCCATCAAGGAAAACTAGATGGATGTAAATGTCTCCAGAACAGAATTAAGAGTAGAGGTGCATCCCATCCACACTGACATAACTTACCCAAGCTCCTCTCCAGCACCACACACAGCTGCCATTCCTCCTCTCCCCTGTACGCCACCAACCTGTCATAGATTATGGGGCTGCTGCACAGTACAGCAAATCCGTGTTCCGGCTGTATATTGTGTCATTTCCCTGTGCAAATGTAATGTAATGGGGCCCAGTGTAGAGCCGTGTACAATTCAGCTGCATCTCCGATTCTGACAGGGTGTAACTGAGCTGTAATGTGACGCTCTCACATAGGTAATATCCCAGGAGGGGTGTAACTGAGATGTAATGGGGGCTCTCACATAGGTAATGTCCCAGGAGGGGTGTAACTGAGATGTAATGGGGGCTCTCACATTGGTAATGTCGCATGAGGGGTGTAACTGAGCTGTAATGTGACGCTCTCACATAGGTAATGTCTCATGAGAGGTGTGACTGAGATGTAATGGGGCACTCTCACATAGGTAAAGTCCCATGAGGGGTGTAACTCAGCTGTAATAAAACGCTCTCACATAGGTAATGTCCCATGAGGGGTGTAACTGAGCTGTAATGGGCGCTCTCACATAGGTAATGTCCCATGAGGGGTGTAACTGAGAGGTAATGTGACGCTCTCACATAGGTAATATCCCAGGAGGGGTGTAACTGAGATGTAATGGGGGCTCTCACATAGGTAATGTCCCAGGAGGGGTGTAACTGAGATGTAATGGGGGCTCTCACATAGGTAATGTCCCATGAGGGGTGTAACTCAGCTGTAATAATACGCTCTCACATAGGTAATGTCCCATGAGGGGTGTAACTGAGCTGTAATGGGCGCTCTCACATAGGTAATGTCCCATGAGGGGTGTAACTGAGAGGTAATGGGCGCTCCCACATAGGTAATGTCCCATAAGGGGTGTAACAGAGATGTAATGGGGCGCTCTCACATAGGTAATGTCCCAAGAGGGGTGTAACTGAGCTGTAATGGGACGCTCCAACATAGGTAATGTCTCATGAGGGGTGTAACTGAGCTGTAATGGGACGCTCCAACATAGGTAATGTCCCATGAGGGGTGTAACTGAGCTGTAAAGGCCTGCTCTCACATAGGTAATCTCCCATGAGGGGTGTAACTGAGATATAATGAGGCGCTCTCACATAGGTAATGTCCCATGAGGGGTGTAACTGAGATGTAATGGGGGCTCTCACATAGGCAATGTCCCATGAGGGATGTAACTGAGATGTAATGGGGGCTCTCACATAGGTAATGTCCCATGAGGGGTGTAACTGAGCTGTAATGGGGCGCTCTCACATAAGTAATATACCAGGAGGGGTGTAAGTGAGCTGTAATGGGGCTCTCACATAGGTAATGTCCCATGAGGGGTGTAACTGAGCTGTAATGAGATGCTCTCACATAGGTAATGTCCCATGAGGGGTGTAACTGAGCTGTAATGAGATGCTCTCACATAGGTAATGTCCCATGAGGGGTGTAACTGAGCTGTAAAGGCGCGCTCTCACATAGGTAATCTCCCATGAGGGGTGTAACTGAGATATAATGAGGCGCTCTCACATAGGTAATGTCCCATGAGGGGTGTAACTGAGATGTAATGGGGGCTCTCACATAGGCAATGTCCCATGAGGGGTGTGACTGAGATGTAATGGGACGCTCTCACATAGGTAATGTCCCATGAGGGGTGTAACTGAGCTATAATGGGGGCTCTTACATAGGTAATGTCCCATGAGGGGTGTGACTGAGCTGTAATGGGGCACTGTCACATAGGTAATGTCCCATGAGGGGTGTAACTGACCAGTAAAAGGGGCTCTCACATAGGTAATGTCCTATGAGGGGTGTAACTGAGATGTAATGGGGCGCTCTCACATAGATAATGTCCCATGAGGGGTGTAACTGAGCTATAATGGGGGCTCTCACAAAGGTAATGTCTCATGAGGGGTGTGACTGAGATGTAATGGGGCACTCTCACATAGGTAATGTCCCATGATGGGTGTAACTGAGCTGTAATGGGGCCTCTCACATAGGTAATGTCCCATGAGGAGTGTGACTGAGATGTAATGGGGCGCTCTCACATAGGTAATGTCCCATGAGGGGTGTAACTGAGCTATAATGGGGGCTCTCACATAGGTAATGTCCCATGAAAGGTGTAACTGAGCTGTAATGGGCACCTCACATGGGTAATATCCCATGAGGGGTGTATCCGAGCTGTAATGAGACGCTCTAACATAGGTAATGTCCCATGAGGGGTGTAACTGAGATGTAATGGGGGCTCTAACATAGGTAATGTCCTAAGAGAGGAAGTAACTGAGCTATCATGGGGCACTCTCACATAGGTAATGTCCCATGAGGGGTGTAACTGAGCAGTAAAGGGGGCTCTCACATAGGTAATGTCCTATGAGGGGTGTAACTGAGATGTAATGGGGGCTCTCACATAGTTAATGTCCCATGAGAGGTGTAACTGAGCTGTAATGTGGGCTCTCACATAGGTAATGTCCCATGAGGGGTGTGACTGAGCTGCAATGGGGGCTCTCACATAGGTAATGTCCCATGAGGGGTGTAACTGAGCTGTAATGTGGGCTCTCACATAGCTAATGTCCCATGAGGGGTGTAACTGAGCTGTAATGAGACGCTCTCACATAGGTAATGCCCCATGAAGGGTGTGACTGAGATGTAATGGGGCGCTCTCACATAGATAATGTCCCATGAGGGGTGTAACTGAACTGTAATGGGGGCTCTCACAAAGGTAATGTCTCATGAGGGGTGTGACTGAGATGTAATGGGGCGCTCTCACATAGGTAATGTCCCATGATGGGTGTAACTGAGCTGTAATGGGGCCTCTCACATAGGTAATGTCCCATGAGGGGTGTAACTGACCTGTAATGGGGCGCTCTCACATAGGTAATGTCCCATGAGGGGTGTTACTAAGCTGTAATGGGGCGCTCTGACATAGGTAATGTCCCATGAGAGGTGTAACTGAGGTGTAATGGGGCTCTCCCATAGGTAATGCCCCATGAGGGGTGTAACTGAGGTGTAATAGGAGCACTCACATAGGTAATGTCCCATGAGGGGTGTGACTGAGATGTAATGGGGCGCTCTCACATAGGTAATGTCCCATGAGGGGTGTAACTGAGCTGTAATGAGGCACTCTCACATAGGTAATGTCCCATGAGGGGTGTAACTGAGCTGTAATGGGCGCTCTCACATAGGTAATGTCCCATGAGGGGTGTAGCTGAGAGGTAATGGGCACTCCCACATAGGTAATGTCCCATGAGTGGTGTAACTGAGAGGTAATGGGCACTCCCACATAGGTAATGTCTCATGAGGGGTGTAACAGAGATGTAATGGGGCGCTCTCACATAGCTAATGTCCCATGAGGGGTGTAACAGAGATCTAATGGGGGCTCTCACATAGGTAATGTCCCATGAGGGGTGTAACTGAGCTGTAACGGGGGCTCTCACATAGGTAATGTCCCATGAGAGGTGTAACTGAGCTATAATAAGACGCTCTCACATAGGTAATGTCCCATGAGGGGTGTAACTGAGCTGTAATGGGCGCTCTCACATACGTAATGTCCCATGAGGGGTGTAACTGAGAGGTAATGGGCGCTTTCACATAGGTAGATGTTTAATACAACTCCTCAGCGCATCAAAAATAAAGCTGCCAACAGTGGAGACACTAGGGTACCTTAAACCCCTATACAAAAACAAGTGACAATAGTAATAACATGTGTGACCACCTTGGGGCGCTAAACTAAGCCAGTCAATACGAAAAAAATAAAAAAATAAATAAATAAAAAATGAATAGGCTACTTTCCTATCCTGTTCTCTCTGCACTTGCTGCTGCTGCTGCCAGCTGGTGATGTAAGTTCTGTTGGAGCTTCTCTAATTCCAGGTAAATAAAATGACAGGCCTGGTTGGTTTTCAAACTGCAACTCCTTTAAATACAGGGAATGTTGGTTCCAAAATATTGCAATAATTTGTAAGCTGGCCACCACTTCACGGTCGTTCCCATCTGGCCAGTCCCTACACTGCGTCTCAGATAAATGATCTTAGTCTGCCACCTGTCTCATGAGGCGTGTAACTGAGCTGTAATGGGGCGCTCTCACATGGGTAATGTCCCATGAGGGGTGTAACTGAGTTGTAATGAGACGCTCTCACATAGGTAATGTCTTCTGAGGGGTGTAACAGAGAGGTAATGGGCGCTCCCACATAGGTAATGTCCCATAAGGGGTGTAACAGAGATGTAATGGGGCGCTCTCACATAGGTAATGTCTCATGAGGGGTGTGCCTGAGATGTAATGGGGCGCTCTCACATAGTTAATGTCCCATGACGAGTGTAACAGAGATGTAATGGGACGCTCCAACATAGGTAATGTCCCATGAGGGGTGTAACTGAGATAATATGGGGCGCTCTCACATAGGTAATGTCCCATGAGGGGTGTAACTGAGATGTAATGGGGGCTCTCACATAGGTAATGTCCCATGAGGGGTGTAACTGAGATGTAATGTGGGCTCTCACATAGGTAATGTCCCATGACGAGTGTAACAGAGATGTAATGGGACGCTCCAACATAGGTAATGTCCCATGAGGGGTGTAACTGAGATGTAATGGGGCGCTCTCACATAGGTAATGTCCCATGACGAGTGTAACAGAGATGTAATGGGACGCTCCAACATAGATAATGTCCCATGAGGGGTGTAACTGAGCTGTAATGGGGCTCTCACATAGGTAATGTCCCAGGAGGAGTGTAACTGAGCTGTAATGGGTGCTCTCACATAGGTAATGTCCCATTACGGGTGTAACTGAGATATAATGGGGCGCTCTCACATAGGTAATGTCCCTTGAGGGGTGTAACTGAGATGTAATGGGGGCTCTCACATAGGTAATGTCCCAAGAGGGGAGTAACTGAGCTGTAATTGGGCGCTCTCACATAGGTAATCTCCCATGAGGGGTGTAACTCAGCTGTAATGGGACGCTCCAACATAGATAATGTCCCATGAGGGGTGTAACTGAGCTGTAATGGGGCTCTCATATAGGTAATGTCCCATGAGGGGTGTAACTGAGCTGTAATGGGGCGCTCTCACATAGGTAATCTCCCATGAGGGGTGTAACTGAGATAATATGGGGCGCTCTCACATAGGTAATGTCCCATGAGGGGTGTAACTGAGATGTAATGGGGCTCTCACATAGGTAATGTCCCATGAGGGGTGTAACTGAGATGTAATGTGGGCTCTCACATAGGTAATGTCCCAAGAGGGGAGTAACTGAGCTGAAATTGGGCGCTCTCACATGGGTAATCTTCCATGAGGGGTGTAACTGAGCTGTAATGAGACACTCTCACATAGGTAATGCCCCATGAAGGGTGTGACTGAGATGTAATGGGGCGCTCTCACATAGGTAATGTCCCATGAGGGGTGTAACTGAGCTGTAATGGGGGCTCTCACATAGGTAATGTCTCATGAGGGGTATGACTGAGATGGAATGGGGCGCTCTCACATAGGAAATGTCCCGTGAGGGGTGTAACTGAGCGGTAATGGGGCGCTCTCACATAGGTAATATCCCAGGAGGGGTGTAACTGAGCTGTAATGGGGGCTCTCACATAGGTAATGTCCCATCGTGGGTGTAACTGAGATATAATGGGGCGCTCTCACATAGGTAATGTCCCATGAGGGGTGTAACTGAGATGTAATGTGGGCTCTCACATAGGTAGTGTCCCAAGAGAGGAGTAACTGAGCTGTAATTGGGCGCTCTCACATGGGTAATGTCCCATGAGTGGTGTAACTGAGCTGTAATGGGGGCTCTCACATAGGTAATGTCCCATGAGGGGTGTAACTGAGCTGTAATGGGGCACTCTCACATAGGTAATGTCCCATGAGGGGTGTAACTGAGCTGTAATGGGTGCTCTCACATAGGTAATGCCCCATGAGGGGTGTCAGTGGAATAGCGTCTATGCTGATTTGTGTGGAGGGGTAAATACTCCTGTTCTCAGAAGTCACCTTTGCAGCAAACACAGAGCAGGTGGAGGCCGCACTGAAGATGATGATGGGCAACAAACCAAACGTATAGATTGGGGCGGTCGGGCTGCAGAGATGAGGACATATGGGTGACTATATGTATTTAGCTCTGTACATGCAATGCGGGAGCAATTATGGCCAACATGCGCCCAGCCCTGCATCAGCCCCAGAATGCTGCATATAGACAGCAATGATGCATCTATACTCCCTCTATAATGTAATATAGTACAGGTATATATCATCATACAGAGATATGTGTCTGTATATATTGCTGTAACTGAGAGGATGATGTATCTATACTCCCTCTATAATGTAATATTGTACAGGTATATATCATCATACAGAGATATGTGTCTGTATATATTACTGTAACTGAGATGATGATGTATCTATACTCCCTCTATAATGTAATATTGTACAGGTATATATCATCGTACAGAGATATGTGTCTGTATATATTGCTGTAACTGAGATGATGATGTATCTATACTCCCTCTATAATATAATATTGTACAGGTATATATCGTCATACAGAGACATGTGTCTGTATATATCGCTGTAACTGAGATGATGATGTATCTATACTCCCTCTATAATGTAATATTGTACAGGTATATATCATCATACAGAGGTATGTATCTGTATATATCACTGTAACTGAGATGATGATGTATCTATACTCCCTCTATAATGTAATATTGTACAGGTATATATCATCATACAGAGATATGTGTCTGTATATATTACTGTAACTGAGATGATGATGTATCTATACTCCCTCTATAATGTAATATTGTACAGGTATATATCATCATACAGAGATATGTGTCTGTATATATTACTGTAACTGAGATGATGATGTATCTATACTCCCTCTATAATGTAATATTGTACAGGTATATATCATCATACAGAGATATGTGTCTGTATATATCACTGTAACTGAGATGATGATGCATCTATACTCCCTCTATAATATAATATTGTACAGGTATATATCATCATACAGAGGTATGTGTCTGTATATATTACTGTAACTGAGATGATGATGTATCTATACTCCCTCTATAATGTAATATTGTACAGGTATATATCATCATACAGAGATATGTGTCTGTATATATTACTGTAACTGAGATGATGATGTATCTATACTCCCTCTATAATGTAATATTGTACAGGTATATATCATCATACAGAGATATGTGTCTGTATATATTACTGTAACTGAGATGATGATGTATCTATACTCCCTCTATAATGTAATATAGTACAGGTATATATCATCATACAGAGATATGTGTCTGTATATATTACTGTAACTGAGAGGATGAAGTATCTATACTCCCTCTATAATATAATATTGTACAGGTATATATCATCATACAGAGATATGTGTCTGTACATATCGCTGTAACTGAGATGATGATGTATCTATACTCCCTCTATAATGTAATATTGTACAGGTATATATCATCGTACAGAGATATGTATCTGTATATATCACTGTAACTGAGATGATGATGTATCTATACTCCCTCTATAATGTAATATTGTACAGGTATATATCATCATACAGAGATATGTATCTGTATATATTACTGTAACTGAGAGGATGATGTATCTATACTCCCTCTATAATGTAATATTGTACAGGTATATATCATCATACAGAGATATGTATCTGTATATATTGCTGTAACTGAGATGATGATGTATCTATACTCCCTCTATAATGTAATATTGTACAGGTATATATCATCATACAGAGATATGTGTCTGTATATATTACTGTAACTGAGATGATGATGTATCTATACTCCCTCTATAATGTAATATTGTACAGGTATATATCATCATACAGAGATATGTATCTGTATATATTGCTGTAACTGAGATGATGATGTATCTATACTCCCTCTATAATGTAATATTGTACAGGTATATATCATCATACAGAGATATGTGTCTGTATATATTACTGTAACTGAGATGATGATGTATCTATACTCCCTCTATAATGTAATATTGTACAGGTATATATCATCATACAGAGATATGTGTCTGTATATATCACTGTAACTGAGATGATGATGCATCTATACTCCCTCTATAATGTAATATTGTACAGGTATATATCATCATACAGAGATATGTGTCTGTATATATCGCTGTAACTGAGATGATGATGTATCTATACTCCCTCTATAATATAATATTGTACAGGTATATATCATCATACAGAGATATGTGTCTGTACATATCGCTGTAACTGAGATGATGATGTATCTATACTCCCTCTATAATGTAATATTGTACAGGTATATATCATCATACAGAGATATGTGTCTGTATATATCGCTGTAACTGAGATGATGATGTATCTATACTCCCTCTATAATGTAATATAGTACAGGTATATATCATCATACAGAGGTATGTGTCTGTATATATTACTGTAACTGAGATGATGATGTATCTATACTCCCTCTATAATGTAATATAGTACAGGTATATATCATCATACAGAGATATGTGTCTGTATATATTACTGTAACTGAGATGATGATGTATCTATACTCCCTCTATAATGTAATATTGTACAGGTATATATCATCATACAGAGATATGTGTCTGTATATATTACTGTAACTGAGATGATAATGTATCTATACTCCCTCTATAATGTAATATAGTACAGGTATATATCATCATACAGAGATATGTGTCTGTATATATTACTGTAACTGAGAGGATGAAGTATCTATACTCCCTCTATAATATAATATTGTACAGGTATATATCATCATACATAGATATGTGTCTGTACATATCGCTGTAACTGAGATGATGATGTATCTATACTCCCTCTATAATGTAATATTGTACAGGTATATATCATCGTACAGAGATATGTATCTGTATATATCACTGTAACTGAGATGATGATGTATCTGTACTCCCTCTATAATGTAATATTGTACAGGTATATATCATCATACAGAGATATGTGTCTGTATATATCGCTGTAACTGAGATGATGATGTATCTATACTCCCTCTATAATGTAATATAGTACAGGTATATATCATCATACAGAGATATGTGTCTATATATATTACTGTAACTGAGATGATGATGTATCTATACTCCCTCTATAATGTAATATTGTACAGGTATATATCATCATACAGAGATATGTATCTGTATATATTGCTGTAACTGAGATGATGATGTATCTATACTCCCTCTATAATGTAATATTGTACAGGTATATATCATCATACAGAGATATGTGTCTGTATATATTACTGTAACTGAGATGATGATGTATCTATACTCCCTAAAATATGCAATGTAGGCGAAAAGTCCGGCAGGTGAAAAAGTATAGCGGGTGAGAAACTAATTGTCTGTAACGGTCATTATTCTATAGAGATTCCAAGCCAAGGAGCCTAATACATCTATGTGCGCCAATCTCCGGGAGCTTGGAGATGACAATGAGCGAAAGGTGATGGAGACAGATATGAGGAATCTCAGGGAGGACATAAAGAGACAGGTAAGGCTGCGGAAAGTCAGATTAACTAGTGTAATACATATTACATGTCAGTGAACCGCCCTACCCTCACCCCTACCTTGTGTACAGGCTCATTGTGTACTCAGCTACCTCCACTCCCTGTAACTTACCACCGCTACCCCTACAGGACAGTGATCTGCCCTACCCTCACCCCTACCTTGTGTACAGGCTCATTAAATGCTCAGCTGCCTCCTCTCTCTGTAACTTACCACTGCTACCCCTACAGGACAGCGATCTGCCCTACCATCACCCCTACCTTGTGTACAGTCTCATTGTATGCTCAGCTGCCTCCTCTTCCTGTAACTTACCACCACTACCGCTACAGGACAGTGATCTGCCCTACCCTCACCCCTGCCTTGTGTACAGGCTCATTATATGCTCAGCTGCCTCCTCTCTCTCTAACTTACCACCGCTACCCCTACAGGACAGTGATCTGCCCTACCCTCACCCTTACCTTGTATAGAGACTCTTTGTATGCTCAGCTGCCACCCATCCCTGTAACTTACCACCGCTACCCCTACAGAACAGTGATCTGCCCTACCCTCACCCCTACCTAGTGTACAGGCTCATTATATGCTCAGCTACCTCCCCTCCCTATAACTTACCACCCCTACCCCTACAGGACAGTGATCTGCCCTACCCTCACCCCTACCTTGTGTACAGGCTCATTGTATGCTCAGCTGCCTCCTGTCTCTGTAACTTACCACCGCTACCCCTACAGGACAGTGATCTGCCCTACCCTCACCCATACCTTGTGTACAGGCTCATTGTATGCTCAGCTGCCTCCTATCCCTGTAACTTACCACCGCTACCCCTACAGAACAGTGATCTGCCCTACCCTCACCCCTACCTAGTGTACAGGCTCATTATATGCTCAGCTGCCTCCCCTCCCTGTAACTTACCACCCCTACAGGACAGTGATCTGTCCTACCCTCACCCCTACCTTGTTTACAGGCTCATTATATGCTCACCTACCTCCTCTCTCTGTAACTTACCACCGCTACCCCTACAGGACAGTGATCTGCCCTACCCTCACCCCTACCTTGTGTACAGGCTCATTGAATGCTCAGCTGCCTCCCATCCATGTAACTTACCACCACTACAGGATAGTGATCTGCCCTACCCTCACCCTTACCTTGTCTACAGGCTCATTGTATGCTCAGCTGCCTCCCATCCCTGTAACTTGCCACCGCTACCCCTACAGAACAGTGATCTGCCCTACCCTCACCCCTACCTAGTGTACAGGCTGATTATATGCTCAGCTGCCTCCCCTCCCTGTAACTTACCACCACTACCCCTACAGGACAGTGATCTGCCCTACCCCCACCCTACCTTGTGTACAGGCTCATTGTCTGCTCAGCTGTCTCCTCTCTCTGTAACTTTCCACCCCTACCCCTACAGGACAGTGATCAGCCCTTCCCTCACCCCTACCTTGTGTACAGGCTCATTGTATGCTCACCTACCTCCCCTTCCTGTAACTTACCACCACTACCCCTTCAGGACAGTGATCTGCCCTACCCTGATCCCCTACCTTGTGTACAGGCTCATTGTATGCTCAGCTGCCTCCTCCCTGTAACTTTCCACTGCTACCCGTACAGGACAGTGATCTTTCCTACCCTCACCCCTACCTTGTGTACAGGCTCATTCTATTCTCAGCTGCCTCCTCTCCCTGTAACTTACCACTGCTACCCCTACAGGACAGTGATCTGCCCTACCCTCACCCCTACCTTGTGTACAGGCTCATTGTATGCTCAGCTGCCTCCTCCCTGTAGCTTACCACTGCTACCCCTATAGGACAGTGATCTGCCCTACCCTCACCCCTACCTTGTGTACAGGCTCATTGTATGCTCACCTACCTCCCCTCCCTGTAACTTACCACCGCTACCCCTACAGGACAGTGATCTGCCCTACCCTGTCCCCTACCTTGTGTACAGTCTCATTATATGCTCAGCTGCCTCCTCTCTCTGTAACTTACCACCGGTACCCCTACAGGACAGTGATCTGCCCTACCCTTACCTTGTGTAGATGCTCTTTGTATGCTCAGCTGCCTCCCATCCCTGTAACTTACCACTGCTACCCCTACAGGACAGTGATCTGCACTAACCTCACCCCTACCTAGTGTACAGGCTCATTATATGCTCAGCTGCCTCTTGTCTCTGTAACTTACCACCACTACAGGACAGTGATCTGCCCTACCCTCACCCTTACCTTGTGTAAAGGCTCTTTGTATGCTCAGCTGCCTCCCATCCCTGTAATTTACCACCGCTACCCCTACAGAACAGAGATCTGCCCTACCCTCACCCCTACCTAGTGTACAGGCTCATTATATGCTCAGCTGCCTCCCCTCCCTGTAACTTACCACCCCTACGTCTACAGGACAGTGATCTGCCCTACCCTCACCCCTACCTTGTTTACAGGCTCATTGTATGCTCACCTACCTCCTCTCTCTGTAACTTACCACCGCTACCCCTAAAGGACAGTGATCTGCCCTACCCTCACCCCTACCTTGTGTACAGGCTCATTGTATGCTCAGCTGCCTCCCATCCCTGTAACTTACCACCACTACACGACAGTGATCTGCCCTACCCTCACTCTTACCTTGTGTACAGGCTCATTGTATGCTCAGCTGCCTCCTCTCCCTGTAACTTACCACTGCTACCCCTACAGGACAGTGATCTGCTCTACCCTCACCCCTACCTTGTGTACAGGCTCATTGTATGCTCAGCTGCCTCCTCCCTGTAACTTCCCACCACTACCCCTACAGGACAGTGATCTGCCCTACCCTCACCCCTACCTTGTGTACAGGCTCATTGTATGCTCAGCTGCCTCCTCCCTGTAACTTACCAACACTACCCCTACAGGACAGTGATCTGCCCTACCCTCACCCCTATCTTGTGTACAGGCTCCTTATATACAGCTGCCTCCTCTCCCTGTAACTTACCACTTCTACCCCTACAGGACAGTGATCTGCCCTACCCTCACCCCTACCTTGTATACAGGCTCATTGTATGCTCAGCTGCCTCCCCTCCCTGTAACTTACCACTGCTACCCCTACAGGACAGTGATCTGCCCTACCCTCACCCCTACCTTGTATACAGGCTCACTGTATGCTCAGCTGCCTCCCCTCCCTGTAACTTACCACTGCTACCCCTACAGGACAGTGATCTGCCCTACCCTCACCGCTACCTTGTGTATAGGCTCATTTTATGCTCAGCTGCCTCCTCTCCCTGTAACGTAACACCCCTACCCCTACTGGACAGTCATCTGCCCTACCCTCACCCCTACTTTGTGTACAGGCTCATTGTATGCTCAGCTGCCTCCTCTCTGTAACTTACCACCACTACCCCTATAGGACAGTGATCTTTCCTACCCTCATCCCTACCTTGTATACAGGCTCATTGTTTGCTCAGCTGCCTCCTCTCTCTGTAACTTACCACTGCTATCCCTACAGGACAGTGATCTGCCCTATCCTCACCCCTGCCTTGTGTATAGGCTCATTATATGCTCAGCTGCCTCCTCTCTCTGTAACTTACCACCCCTACCCGTACAGGACAGTGATCTGCCCTACCATCACCCTTACCTTGTGTACAGGCTCATTGTATGCTCAGCTGCCTCCTCTCTCTGTAACTTACCACCACTACTCCTATAGGACAGTGATCTGCCCTACCCTCACCCCTACCTTGTGTACAGGCTCATTGTATGCTCAGCTGCCTCCTCTCTCTGTAACTTACCACCACTATCCCTACAGGACAGTGATCTGCCCTATCCTCACCCCTGCCTTGTGTATAGGCTCATTATATGCTCACCTACCTCCCCTCCCTGTAACTTACCACCCCTACCCCTACAGGACAGTAATCTGCCCTACCCTCACCCCTACCTTTTATACAGGCTCATTGTATGCTCAGCTGCCTCCTCCCTGTAACTTACCACCGCTACCCCTACAGAACAGTGATCTGCTCTACCCTCACCCCTACCTTGTGTACAGGCTCATTGTATGCTCAGCTGCCTCCCTCCCTGTAACTTACCACCACTACCCCTACAGAACAGTGATCTGCCCTACCCTCATCCCTACCTTGTATACATGCTCATTGTATGCTCAGCTGCCTCCCCTCCCTGTAACTTACCACCCCTACCCCTACAGGACAGTGATCTGCCCTACCATCATCCCTACCTTGTGTACATGCTCATTGTATGCTCAGCTGCCTCCTCTCTATGTAACTTACCACCGCTACCCCTACAGAACAGTGATCTGCCCTACCCTCACCCCTACCTTGTGTACAGGCTCATTGTATGCTCAGCTGCCTCCTCCCTGTAACTTACCACTGCTACCCCTATAGGACAGTGATCTGCCCTACCCTCACCCCTACCTTGTGTACAGGCTCATTGTATGCTCAGCTGCCTCCTCTCTCTGTAACTTACCACTGCTACCCTTACAGGACAGCGATCTGCCCTACCCTCACCCCAAGTCCTTGTACTACCTATGCCATTATTGCAGTATATTGTTCCTATATATGCCACTTTACACTGTAGTGTACCTATGATATGTAATGTAACACTGTTACTAAGTAAATTCCTTGTACAGCACTGTGGACACTTTGTGGCACGCTAACACTAAAACATAATAACAATAATCAAGGGCGTATTTATAATGGGTACAGGTTGTCCAGGGTCTGGGGGTGGGTCCTCACTGCACACCCTGCACCCATATGTTTTAATACTTACCCCTCCGAAATCCCGCATCTAGCTGTAGCGCTGGACAAAACACCTGAAAAATGGTCACCACTGCCATTTTTCCGGCGTTGTGCGCACTAGGGAATTCGCTGTGAAAATGACCACGCCATTTTCCTGGTGACCTGTGCATGTGCTGTAGAGTCAGGGCACACCCTAGTGCCCAGAATTTACTGCTGCGGTGACTCGGCTGGCCGTCGAGGAGAGAGGAGGGGGCTCTGGACGGGGAATGCACACTGGCCCCCTACTCTCTTAAGACACCTCTGACAATAATACTGTAGATGATGATAAGGAGATAGATCATGAGAATTACTTCTTTGTTAATATAGCAAATTTGTATAATTCTTTCAGGAAAGAGAATGGAAAATGAGAGAGAAGGAGATGAGAAGGACCCATAAGGTAGAGGTGTCAGAGGTAAGGTATAAACTACACTGTGACTAATGGTATTGTTATAGCGCATAGAGTAATGGGGTAACAAGTACTGGGGTTTTCTTATGGTTACCACCACAGCTGTCTTATTATACCAATGGGGGAAGAGGCCTCTATGGTATAACTATACTGGCCGTGTTATAGCACATAAAGTAATGGGGTGACAAATACTGGGATTTTCCTATGGTCACCACCACAGCTGTCCTATTATACCCATGGGGGAAGAGGCCTCTATGGCATAACTATACTGACCATGTTATAGCACATAAAGGAATGGGGTGACAAGTACTGGGATTTTCCTATGGTCACCACCACAGCTATCCTATTATACCCATGGGGGAAGAGGCCTCTATGGTATAACTATACTGGCCGTATACCAAGCTGGTATCTACTTTATAATGATTGTCACTTTAAGAAAATGGGGAGACTCGCATAAATCCCAGCAGTGTCAGAAACTCAGAGGCTCTTACATTTAACCCTAAGTATTAGATAGTGGGAAAAGCAGAGTCTCCAATAGGTCAGATAAGTAATGTGAGGCTCCTGCCACAGTGATACAGGACCGGCGCTGTCACACGTTCCTCTAGATACAACGTAATACATACATGATCTGCCAACATGTTCTGTGTGGGTATTGGGGGAGCGAGGGAGGCATTTGGTAGTGTAAGATGGTTGCATGAGTGTATGAGCTGCACATTAGAGGAGGAAACACTAGAATAAGTAATATAAAGTTACATTTCCAGGGAAGACACTTCTGTACATTTATTAACGATGTATTTTTGGTTTCTCCTTATCAGCTTGTGAATCAGAACAAACATCTGCAGCTGGCACTGGACACAGAGCGACGGGCAATAACCGCACAGCGCGAATCAGCCCAGAAGTCAGCTGAATTGGATTTACTAAAACTCAAGTCACAGGTGCAGAAAGTGATAGTTCATCCTGCTGGAAATTGCAGGGCCGGGAATGGAAGGAATGGGTATGGCAGGGCCGGGAGTGGCAGGGCCGGGAGTGGCAGGGATGGGAGTGGCAGGGCCAGGAATGGCAGGGATGGGATTGGCAGGGACGGGAATGGCAGGCCCGGGAATGGCAGGGCCGAGAATGGCAGGGATGGGAGTGGCAGGGATGGGAATGGCAGGGCCGGGAGTGGCAGGGATGGGAGTGGCAGGGATGGGAGTGGTAGGGCCAGGAATGGCAGGGATGGGAATGGCAGGGCAGGGAATGGCAGGGCAAGGAATGGTAGGAATGGGAATGGCAGGCCCGGGAATGGCAGGGCCGAGAATGGCAGGGATGGGAGTGGCAGGGCTTGGTATGGCAGGGCCGGGTGTGGCAGGGCCGGGTGTGGCAGGGCCGGGAGTGGCAGGGCCGGGAGTGGCAGGGCCAGGAATGGCAGGGCCGGGAATGGCAGGGATGGGAATGGCAGGGATGGGAATGGCAGGGACGGGAATGGCAGGGATGGGTATGGCAGGGATGGGAATGGCAGAGCTGGGTATGGCAGGGATGGGAATGGCAGGGATGAGATAGCAGGGCCGGGAGTGGAGGGCCGGGTATGGCAGGGCTGGGTATGGCAGGGCCAGGAATGGCAGGCCTGGTAATGGCAGGGCCGGGAATGGCAGGGCCGGGAATGGCAGGGCCGGGAATGGCAGAGCTGGGAATGGCAGGGCCGCGAGTAGTCTCCCACTGCAACCCAGCACACAGGGAGGGGAGGGAGTGTAGTGCCCGGGTTCCCCCAGCAAGCCCAAGCCTGAGTAAAAAATACCCGCCCCCCACCCCCTCTTGGCGCCCCTGAGCATCAGATCATCTGTGTTGCCATCATCCGGCTGAATAAAAGAGGGCAGGAAATCTCTGCTAGTTGACAGAGATTCTTACCTCTCTACTCGACATGTCTCCAACTTGAGAAACAGAGGCCATCGCCGCCCCCTCCCCACCCAGAAACGTCAGCAGACTGTCAATCACTGACAGTCTGCTGCCGGACTATGTGTATGATCGCAGACACGTTCTGCACATGTGCGGAGCAGGTCCTGTGTATGCCATACTGACTCAGGCGCTATGTACACTGTCATCACCTAATCCAATGTTATTCCATGGAGTTACCATCCATGGAGCCTAACCCACCAATGCGCTCCAATCCCCGGTTGCTTGGAGGTGATGACGAGCAGGAGCTGATGGAGAGATGTAATCTGCTTATTTAGGGGCCTATTCATTATTTTATTTATCCGAGGCCAGGAGCCCCCCACACCAGGTCCTTTATATGCTGTTGTATAAATGAGTGATGATGAATAGACCCCTTACTGTGCTGTACAAACCTGTATAATGTACATGATGATAAGGAGATAGATAATGAGAATGACCTCTGTGTTACTATAGCAAATGTGTATCATTCTTTCAGGAAAGAGAATGGAAAATGAAACAGAAGGAGATGAGAAGGACCCATAAGGCAGAGATGTCAGAGGTAACTTATAATCTACACTGTGACAAATGGTATTATTATAGCACATAAGTAATGGGGTGACAAGACATGGGGATTTCCTATGGTCACCACCACAGCCATCCCATTATACCCACTGGGGAAGAGGCCTCTATGGTATAACTATACTGGCCGTGTTATAACACATAAAGTAATGGGGTGACAAGTACTGGGATTTCCTATGGTCACCACTACAGCTGTCCTATTATACCCATGGGGGAAGAGGCCTCTATGGTATAACTATACTGACCGTGTTATAGCACATAAAGTAATGGGGTGACAAGTACTGGGATTTCCTATGGTCACCACCACAGCCATCCCATTATACCCATTGGGGAAGAGGCCTTTATGGTATAACTATACTGGCCGTGTTATAGCACATAAAGTAATGGGGTGACCAGTACTGGGATTTCCTATGGTCACCACCACAACTGTCCTATTATACCCATGGGGGAAGAGGCCTCTATGGTATAACTATACTGGCCGTGTTATAGCACATAAAGTAATGGGGTGACAAGTACTGGGATTTCCTATGGTCACCACCACAGCTGTCCTATTATACCCATGGGGGAAGAGGCCTCTATGGTATAACTATACTGACCGTGTTATAGCACATAAAGAAATGGGGTGACAAGTACTGGGGTTTTCCTATGGTTACCACCACAGCTGTCCTATTATACCCATGGGGGAAGAGGCCTCTATGGTATAACTATACTGACCATACATTATGTGACATAAAGCCATGGAGATTAGTCAGGAAGGTGGGGGCAGTAACACATCTCTGATGGGTCACCCGCTGGGCAGGTGAGACACAGATACCATGGACTGTACAAGACCTATTATAGCTGACATATTGGCCATGTACGGAGCTGGCAGGCTGGAGAGCAGGATCCCTATATACATAGTAATAATGTCTCCCAGCCAGGCATCTTTTACATGTCCATTAGTATACAGCCTGGGTGTACTATATCTGACTATGATCCAGGGATTTAGGGTAACCACTGATAACCCTATCACATCTGAATGCCGGGTCACACTGGTATTGTTTTATAAATAAATCAAAGTTACATTTCCAGGGAAGATATTTCTGTGCATTTATTAACAACATATATATTTGTTTTCTCTTTATCAGCTTGTGAATGAGATCAAGCAGTTGAAGCTGGACCTGGACACTGAGCGACGGGCAAGAGACCAACGACTAGAATCAGCCCAGAAGTCAGCTGTATTGGAGTACAAAAAACTCCTCAAGTCACAGGTGCAGAAACTGATAGTTTATCCTGCTGGGAATGGCAGGGCCGGGTATGGCAGAGCAGGGCAGGGAAGGGCAGGGCTGGGAATGGCAGGGCCGGGTATGGCTGAGCAGGGCAGGGATGGGCTGGGCTGGGAATGGCAGGGGGCGGAAATGGCAGAGCCAGAAATGGCAGGGCAGAGCATGGCAGGGCAGGGAATGGCAGAGCTGGGTTTGGCACAGCCGGGAATGAGAGGGGCAAGAATGGCAGGGCCGGGAATGGCAGGGCTGAGAATGGTAGAGCTGGGAATGGCAGGGCTGGGAATGGCAGGACTGGATTTGCTGCCACGTGGTCGGTGTCACAGTGCAATCAGTGGGGGAATGAATTAGTGCTGCAATCAGTGGAGCAATGTGGGTTATCCGTATACAAGCACAGGATAAAGACAGAATGGTCAGTTCTCTGGGAAATGTCTGACTAAGATGTACAGTATCTTTATTACATTTACATCATGGAAACAGGAGATTGGTGGCTGCTTCCACATCTCAGGCACTACCTGCCCTGACTCATAGCTCTGATGTCACTCTGATGTAATTTGGCGATGTCATTCTGATGTCACACTGATGATTTGCAGATATAAATGAAAGGTGCAGAGGTATATATTAAACCCATAATGATATGTCACCGAGAGACTGTAGGTTCAGGCTCAATGTACATTCTCATCATCTAATCAAATGTCACATTGTCTATAAATGTCATTATACTGTAGAGATACCAAGCCATATAGGGGTATTCAATATGGGTGCAATCACGTAGTTTTTTGCGTTAATATCGACTTTTTAACTTTTTTGCGTTAATATCACTGGTTTTAGTTTTACACCGTATTCAATTTCAAAGACTTATCGCAGTTTTGAAAAGTCTTTGATAAAAAACGGTGATAACTTTTCACCATTGAATAGGTGTCGAAAAAAAGTGCAGAATTGGGGTTTAGGGGTGCAGGCTTAAAAAAAATAGCCTGCACCCCTGAGATTGACATTTAAAAAAGACATGTGTCAAAAAAAGTAAAAAAAAAAAAATAGGGACATCCCAAAAAATTAATTTAAAAATTGGGGTGCAAAAAAAAAATGGGAAAAAATTATTAAACAATAGGGAAATAGCTTCAGGGCTATTCTGCAAGTATGCGGAAGGTGTTTTCTAGAATAGAATTATAGCGGCAGGTGCACAAATGCAGAATTTTTAAAAACTGACTTTAGGGACTTAAAAATATGCTAGTACCCATTTTCATGTACCCCAAATTTGATGGGACCACTTAAAAAAATGAAAAAAATAACCTAAGTGCTCTTCTGCATCACTTCTTCAATGTCGGGAAAAAAGCACCTGCTGCGGCTATTTAAATCCCCGACTTTCAATTAAAGGCTAAAACGGGGGTATCCATAGTGTTCCCCCATGTTTTTACAACTTTAGGGGGGTCTTACAATTATTTTAAGGAAAAATTCGTAACTTTACGCAAATCCAACTTCAGAGTTTCCCGTTTTCGTTAATTTTATTTTGAATACGGGGATAAGCGGGAGCGCGCACCATACCTTTACGCAGAAAAAAACTCCGATATGAAACGTTAACTTCGCCAGGGAAATTAACCTTTCATATTGAATACCCCTCAGAGAGTCTAACCCATCAATGTGATCCAATCCCCGGGAGCTTGGAGGTGATGATGACCGGGACGTGATAATGAGCAGGAGGTGATGATGAGCGGGAGGTGAGGATGAGCGGGAGGTGAGGATGAGCGGGAGGTGGTGTAGCATGTCTCAATCAGACTTTCTTTAAGTTTAGAATCAGTATAGAGGCAGCCGTGGATGTCGATGGCAGCCGTGTATTATAAGCACTAAGTGTGTTATAACACAAAGTGTAATTATATAACAGTTAAAAAAAAACAGTTGAACAAACAATGAACAACATCTACAACAAGGTAATTACAATATCATTCCTTACCAGTAGTTTGTGTGTTGTGCATTATTGATTGTATTGCAAAAATGTATCAAAAACTTCTATTAATGATCTCACTCCATGGAATCATCTCTAAGACTACTACATCCTTTACTCTCCCTGCAGCTCATCCTTTTGTACATATTGCTGCCTCAGTACTTTCCTCTTCTCTTACAAACACATATGAGCTTTTAACTTATCTAAACACATTGACAATAACATCCACAACCTCTCGCCATAACAAACATTCTGTCAAATCCCACAAATATATTTATATCTCGCTCCTGTTGCTTCTATTAGCTGGTGACATATCTCCAAATCCAGGCCCAACTCACATGCCACACCCACAACAAACTATAAATCCAGCTAACCTCATAAATATTGCATGCCTCCCTTCACCATCCAAGTCACTAAAATGTGCATTATGGAATGCACGCTCTGTCTGCAACAAACTAACATCCATCCATGACCTCTTTATTTCAACCAACCTCAACCTTCTGGCAATAACAGAAACATGGCTAACACAATCAGACACTGTCTCCCCTGCTGCACTTTCACATGGTAACCTACACTTCTCACACACCTCCAGGCCTGGCAATTGTAAAGGAGGTGGGGTAGGAATATTACTCTCCCAATCTTTCACATTCACAGTTCTCCCACAGGTACCTTCACTCACATTTACATCATTTGAAGTACATTCTATCAGGACTTTCACCCCTTTCTCTCTGCGAGTTGCTGTTATCTATCGCCCGCCTGGGCCACCGCACCAATTTCTGGAACATTTTTCAGCCTGGCTCCCTCACTTCCTATCCTCAGACATCTCCACCATCATTATGGGTGATTTCAATATCCCCATTGACAGTCCACAATCTCCTCATGCCACCAAACTATTCTCTCTAACCTCCTCTCTTGGCCTCTCCCAATGGACTGACTCCTCTACTCATAAGGAGGGCCACTGCCTTGATCTTGTATTTACCAGACTATGCTCAGTTTCTGATTTCACTAATGCTCCTTTCCCTCTCTCAGATCACAATCTTATCACCTGCACACTTTCCTCCATTACATCAACCTCAATGTCAGTGAAATCAACCAAACCTACTAAAACCCGCAGAAATATTAATGTGATTAACTTTCAACAACTATCTACCTCTCTACAACAACAACTCTCACCAATTTCAGCACTCACTTCTCCTGAGAATGCTGCATCACAGCTAAACCAGATTTTAGTAAAAGCCCTCGATGAAGTAGCTCCAGCTACCCATCACACTCCGCGTAGACTCAGACGTCAACCGTGGCATTCTAACTTAACAAGGCATCTACAAAAACTCTCACGTAAAGTAGAACGTCAGTGGCGAAAGTCTCGCACTCCAAGTGACTTCCTCACATATAAGTCTATCTACAACTCTTATCGTACTGCTCTGGACACTGCCAAGCAAATATATTTCCAATCTCTAATCTCTGCTCAAGCCTCTAACCCCAAGCGACTTTTTAATACATTTAAACTGCTTCTTACCCCTCCCTCACCCAAGCCACCTGCTACTATCTGTGCACAAGATCTTGCTTCCTATTTCAAGGACAAGATTGATAATATCCGAAATGAAATGTTATTCTCTTCCTCAGCTAGTGACCTACTCAATTCCCTACCTGAACCCTCTGGCACATTCTCTTCATTTGACCCCACAAATGAAGATGAAGTATCTACACTCTTCTCATCCTCCTACTCTATTACCTCTCCTCTAGATCCTATACCCTCACAAATTAGTAAAGCTCTGTCTCCTGTGCTCATCCCAACCCTAACTAAAATCTGTAATCTCTCTCTTTCTACTGGCATCTTTCCATCACTGTTCAAGCATGCAGTGATTACTCCCATTCTGAAAAAACAAAATTCTGACCCTAACACTCTCTCTAATTACCGTCCTATCTCCCAGCTCCCATGCCCCTCCAAGCTACTGGAGAGACTTGTCTACACCCGCCTCACACACTTTCTTAACACCCACAACTTATTGGACCCACTTCAGTCTGGCTTCCGTTCCCAGCACTCCACAGAGACAGCACTGACTAAGGTAGTAAATGATTTGGTCACTGCCAAGGCTAAAGGCCATTACTCACTTCTAATTCTTCTAGATCTCTCTGCTGCTTTTGACACTGTTGACCACTCTCTTCTCGTACAAACATTACAATCCCTAGGTCTTAAGGACACAGCCCTTTCTTGGTTCTCTTCCTACCTATCTGATCGCTCTTTTTCTGTTCGTTTTTCTGATTCTGCCTCCTCTTCGCTACCTCTATCAGTTGGAGTACCGCAAGGCTCTGTCTTAGGTCCTTTGCTATTCTCAATCTATACCACCTCTCTTGGCAAACTAATCCGCTCTTTTGGATTTCAGTACCATCTGTATGCGGATGATACTCAAATCTACCTATCCTCTCCAGATTTATCACCATCTGTATTGGTCCGTGTCACTGAATGTATTTCTGCCATTTCATCTTGGATGTCATCTCGCTACCTGAAACTTAATATTTCTAAAACAGAATTAATTATATTTCCACCGGCCAATAACAGTTACCAATCTGATCTCTTTATCACTGTTGATAACTCAACAATCCACCCCACCCCACAAGCTCGCTGCCTTGGTGTCATCCTTGATTCTGAATTGTCCTTTGTTCCCCACATTCAATCTGTCTCAAAATCATGTTACATACATCTAAAAAACATATACAAAATTCGACCATATCTCACACAAGACACTGCAAAAACTCTAATCCATGCACTCATTATTTCCCGCATTGACTATTGCAATAGTCTCCTTACTGGTCTTCCCAAAAACAGGCTATCGCCATTACAATCCATTATGAATGCAGCTGCGAGGCTTATCTTCCTTGCCAAACGTTCATCATCTGCTGCCCCGCTCTGTCAGTCCCTCCATTGGTTGCCAGTTTTCTACCGTATTCAATACAAAATACTGTTACTTACACATAAGGCCATTAACCGAATTACACCAACATACATCTCTTCACTCATCTCAAAATATCTCCCAACCCGACCTCTCCGCTCAGCACAAGAACTGCGTCTCTCATCCCCACGCATTACTTGCTCCCATTTACGGTTACAGGACTTTCTTCGGGCTGCACCTACTCTATGGAATGCCTTACCACACACAATAAGACTTACCTCTACTCTTCAATCCTTCAAGCGTTCCCTGAAAACTCACCTCTTCAGACAAGCTTATCAGATTCCAGAACCGACCACATAACCTTCATAGCTTCCATGTCTTATCACATCCCCTCTCACAGTCCATACATAACCTCACATATTGTCTTTCTTTCACATACTCCTGACATTTTGCCGACATTCCTATGTGACTGGATCAAGCAGCCCACCAAGAAACTCTGCATTCTGGCCAGACCAAATTGCAATATATATAGCACCTATCCTTGTGTATCAATGCCTGTTTCCCTATAGATTGTAAGCTTGCAAGCAGGGCCCTCTTACCTCTATGTCTGTCTGTTATTACCCTGTTTTGTTCTATCAATGTTTCCAATTGTAAAGCGCAACGGAATATGCTGCGCTATATAAGAAACTGTTAATAAATAAAATAAATAAAATAAATAAATGAGCGGGAGGTGACGATGAGCGGGAGGAGGTGATGAGCGGGAGGAGGTGATGAGCGGGAGGTGATGATGAGCGGGAGGTGGTGATCAGCGGGAGGTGATGGAGACATGTAATCTGCTCACTTACTGTGCTGTACAAACCTGTATAATGTACATGATGATAAGGAGATAATGAGAATTACCTCTGTGTTACTATAGCAAATGTGTATCATTCTTTCAGGAAAGAGAATGGAAAATGAGAGAGAAGGAGATGAGGAAGCTCCATAAAGCAGAGATGTCAGAGGTAAGGTATAAACTACACTGTGACTAATGGGATTGTTATAGCACATAAAGTAATGGGGTGACAAGTACTGGGGATTTTTTATGGTTTTGCAGCAGTTCTGTAATAATATGTTAATGCCGCAGCCGCTGGGACCTGTACAGAGACCCCCACCGCCAGCGTCTCTAATGCGCCGCTACATACAAAAGATGCATTATCGGTCGCAACATCGAACTTAGCTCTATGGGCCTGATTCAGAGCCGGACGCAATTAGCGCTCGCTCGTCCTGAAAATAGGGGTGGCTATTCAAATGAACCGTTCGCTGTTTGCGGTCTGTTCACGCCTCTATGTTTGAACGAGCGTACAAAACTTGCGGTCGTTTTTTGGGAAACTACGCCCCCTGGCCGCTCGCATCCTACGTCATGTCCGCTATTTATTAGATTAATCGAGTACATCGAACAGGGTATGAACTGCTCGCTATTCTTGTGGTTGGTGTTTGCTACCACAATTTTGCGAGCAGTTCTGGCTTAAAAAAAACCCAGTGACGTGCACAATGACGCTGCTGTTTTAATTATGCATACCCATAAAACGCCCGTTTTGACCTTTAAGCACGACTGCGATCGGATCTCCACTCCCCGTTTTCAAGCACCTTCCCCCGTTACCACCCACATACGCCTCCTCCTGTCACTCAAAATAGCAGGCATTCGCTATTTTGCGAGCACATGAATTTCGGCCGCACTGACTGGTTCGCGCATGCGTATAACGATCCGTACGCATGCGCAGTTTGGCAAACATCGCTCGGAGCGAACGAGCTGCCGCTTACGAGTGGCTCTGAATCAGGCCCTATGTATCCTCAGTATGACTGTCATTGCTAAGACATCGCTATATATAATGAGAAATGGCAGCAGTTGTCACAATTTGTATACCGGGTAGTGATGTGGAACTCTGTAGTTAGGGGGAAGCAGCCTCTATCCTATTAGTATTAGTCCCGTATGTCTGCGGATAGTGACTTCTGTAGTGCTCCCAGAGTGATCATCCCACTACCAAGTGGCAAAGTCCCGCTTGAATAGTCCCCATGTAGGTAATGGCCTGTGTCAGAGGTTACTCCTTGTTCTGTCCTGAGTTACTGAGTAACAGCCGCTAAGTGCTGGCCTGCCGGTCAGTGGGACAGATTATAGCAGGTGGTGGGACGCCTTTGGCCAATGGGCTGTAGTTTGGATGCTCCTGCTCTACTCAAAATGAAATACATACATCCAGCATGTTCTGTGTGGGTATTGGGGAGCGAGGGAGGGATTTGTTAGTGTAAGATGGATGTATGATGTATGAGCGACACATTAGAGGAGGATAGAATTAGAATAAGTAATATAAAGTTACATTTCCAGGGAAGATATTTCTGTGCATATAATAATAATGTATTTTTGTTTTTCTCCTTATCAGCTTGTAAATGAGATCAAACATCTGAAACTGGCACTGGCCTCGGAGCAGCAAGCAAGGGAGGCACACCGGGAATCAGCCCAGAGGGTCCAGAAAGCAGAGAGTGCTAGAAAAGTCACCAAGTCAGAGGTACAAATAGTAATCATTCATTCTGCTCAGGGGCGTACTTATAATGGGTGCAGGGTGTGCGGGGACCAGGTGGGGCCTGCATCGCACACCCTGCACCCATATTATACTTAACTCTCCGGAGTCCCATGTCGGCGCCGGTGTCTGCACTGAAAAAAAACGGCTGGAAAAAGGCAGTCACTATCATATCACTAAGAGGACACATGTGTATTACTACCATATTAGTAACAGTCAGTGACAGTCACTATCATATCACTAAGAGGACATGTGTATTACTGCCATATTAGTAACAGTCACTGACAGTCACTATCATATCACTAAGAGGACACATGTGTATTACTGCCATATTAGTAACAGTCACTGACAGTCACTATCATATCACTAAGAGGACACGTGTATTACTGCCATATTAGTAACAGTCAGTGACAGTCACTATCATATCACTAAGAGGACACATCTGTATTACTGCCATATTAGTAACAGTCAGTGACAGTCACTATCATATCACTAAGAGGACACATCTGTATTACTGCCATATTAGTAACAGTCAGTGACAGTCACTATCATATCATTAAGAGGACATGTGTATTACTGCCATATTAGTAACAGTCAGTGACAGTCACTATCATAATCACTAAGAGGACACATGTGTATTACTGCCATATTAGTAACAGTCACTGACAGTCACTATCATATCACTAAGAGGACACATGTGTATTACTGCCATATTAGTAACAGTCAGTGACAGTCACTATCATATCACTAAGAGGACACATCTGTATTACTGCCATATTAGTAACAGTCAGTGACAGTCACTATCATATCACTAAGAGAGACACGTGTATTACTGCCATATGATAGTCACTATTATATCACTAAGAAGACACGTGTATTACTGCCATATTAGTAACAGTCAGTGATAGTCACTATTATATCACTAAGAGGACACATTTGTATTACTGCCATATTAGTAACAGTCACTGACAGTCACTATCATATCACTAAGAGGACACATGTGTATTACTGCCATATTAGTAACAGTCAGTGACAGTCACTATCATATCACTAAGAGGACACATCTGTATTACTGCCATATTAGTAACAGTCAGTAACATTCACTATCATATCACTAAGAGGACACATCTGTATTACTGCCATATTAGTAACAGTCAGTGACAGTCACTATCATATCACAAAGAGGACACATCTGTATTACTGCCATATTAGTAACAGTCACTGACATTCACTATCATATCACTAAGAGGACACATCTGTATTACTGCCATATTAGTAACAGTCAGTGACAGTCACTATCATATCACTAAGAGGACACATGTGTATTACTACCATATTAGTAACAGTCAGTGGCAGTCACTATCATATCACTAAGAGGACATGTGTATTACTGCCATATTAGTAACAGTCAGTGACAGTCACTATCATATCACTAAGAGGACACATCTGTATTACTGCCATATTAGTAACAGTCAGTGACAGTCACTATCATATCACTAAGAGAGACACATGTATTACTGCCATATGATAGTCACTATTATATCACTAAGAGGACACGTGTATTACTGCCATATTAGTAACAGTCAGTGATAGTCACTATTATATCACTAAGAGGACACATCTGTATTACTGCCATATTAGTAACAGTCACTGACAGTCACTATCATATCACTAAGAGGACACATGTGTATTACTGCCATATTAGTAACAGTCAGTGACAGTCACTATCATATCACTAAGAGGACACATCTGTATTACTGCCGTATTAGTAACAGTCAGTGACAGTCACTATCATATCACTAAGAGGACACTTGTATTACTGCCGTATTAGTAACAGTCAGTGACAGTCACTATCATATCACTAAGAGGACACATCTGTATTACTACCATATTAGTAACAGTCAGTGATAGTCACTATTATATCACTAAGAGGACGACTCTGTATTACCGCCATATTAGTAACAGTCAGTGACAATCACTATCATATCACTAAGAGGACATATGTGTATTACTGCCATATTAGTAACAGTCAGTGACAGTCACTATCATATCACTAAGAGGACACATGTGTATTACTGCCATATTAGTAACAGTCACTGACAGTCACTATCATATCACTAAGAGGACACATGTGTATTACAGCCATATTAGTAACAGTCACTGACAGCCACTATCATATCACTAAGAGGACACATGTGTATTACTGCCATATTAGTAACAGTCACTGACAGTCACTATCATATCACTAAGAGGACACATGTGTATTACTGCCATATTAGTAACAGTCAGTGACAGTCACTATCATATCACTAAGAGGACACATCTGTATTACTGCCATATTAGTAACAGTCAGTGACAGTCACTAGCATATCACTAAGAGGACACATCTGTATTACTGCCATATTAGTAACAGTCACTGACATTCACTATCATATCACTAAGAGGACACATCTGTATTACTGCCATATTAGTAACAGTCAGTGACAGTCACTATCATATCACTAAGAGGACACGTGTATTACTGCCATATTAGTAACAGTCAGTGACAGTCACTATCATATCACTAAGAGGACACTTGTATTACTGCCGTATTAGTAACAGTCAGTGACAGTCACTATCATATCACTAAGAGGACACATCTGTATTACTACCATACTAGTAACAGTCAGTGATAGTCACTATTATATCACTAAGAGGACACGTGTATTACTGCCATATTAGTAACAGTCAGTGATAGTCACTATTATATCACTAAGAGGACACATCTGTATTACTACCATATTAGTAACAGTCAGTGATAGTCACTATTATATCACTAAGAGGACACGTGTATTACTGCCATATTAGTAACAGTCAGTGATAGTCACTACTATATCACTAAGAGGACACATCTGTATTACTGCCATATTAGTAACAGTCAGTGACAGTCACTATCATATCACTAAGAGGACACATGTGTATTACTGCCATATAAGTAACAGTCAGTGACAGTCACTATCATATCACTAAGAGGACACATCTGTATTACTGCCATATTAGTAACAGTCAGTGACAGTCACTATCATATCACTAAGAGGACACATGTGTATTACTGCCATATTAGTAACAGTCACTGACAGTCAGTATCATATCACTAAGAGGACACATCTGTATTACTGCCATATTAGTAACAGTCACTGACAATCACTATCATATCACTAAAAGGACACATCTGTATTACTGCCATATTAGTAACAGTCAGTGACAGTCACTAGCATATCACTAAGAGGACACATCTGTATTACTGCCATATTAGTAACAGTCAGTGACATTCACTATCATATCACTATGAGGACACATCTGTATTACTGCCATATTAGTAACAGTCAGTGACAGTCCCTATCATATCACTAAGAGGACACATCTGTATTACTGCCATATTAGTAACAGTCAGTGACAGTCACTATCATATCACTAAGAGGACACTTGTATTACTGCCGTATTAGTAACAGTCAGTGACAGTCACTATCATATCACTAAGAGGACACATCTGTATTACTACCATATTAGTAACAGTCAGTGATAGTCACTATTATATCACTAAGAGGACACGTGTATTACTGCCATATTAGTTACAGTCAGTGACAGTCACTATTATATCACTAAGAGGACACATCTGTATTACTGCCATATTAGTAACAGTCAGTGACAGTCACTATCATATCACTAAGAGGACACATGTGTATTACTGCCATATAAGTAACAGTCAGTGACAGTCACTATCATATCACTAAGAGGACACATCTGTATTACTGCCATATTAGTAACAGTCACTGACAGTCACTATCATATCACTAAGAGGACACATGTGTATTACTGCCATATTAGTAACAGTCAGTGACAGTCACTATCATATCACTAAGAGGACACATCTGTATTACTACCGTATTAGTAACAGTCAGTGATAGTCACTATTATATCACTAAGAGGACACGTGTATTACTGCCATATTAGTAACAGTCAGTTATAGTCACTATTATATCACTAAGAGGACACATCTGTATTACTGCCATATTAGTAACAGTCACTATCATATCACTATCATATCACTAAGAGGACACATCTGTATTACTGCCATATTAGTAACAGTCAGTGACAGTCACTATCATATCACTAAGAGGACACTTGTATTACTGCCGTATTAGTAACAGTCAGTGACAGTCACTATCATATCACTAAGAGGACACATCTGTATTACTACCATATTAGTAACAGTCAGTGATAGTCACTATTATATCACTAAGAGGACACGTGTATTACTGCCATATTAGTTACAGTCAGTGACAGTCACTATTATATCACTAAGAGGACACATCTGTATTACTGCCATATTAGTAACAGTCAGTGACAGTCACTATCATATCACTAAGAGGACACATGTGTATTACTGCCATATAAGTAACAGTCAGTGACAGTCACTATCATATCACTAAGAGGACACATCTGTATTACTGCCATATTAGTAACAGTCACTGACAGTCACTATCATATCACTAAGAGGACACATGTGTATTACTGCCATATTAGTAACAGTCAGTGACAGTCACTATCATATCACTAAGAGGACACATCTGTATTACTACCGTATTAGTAACAGTCAGTGATAGTCACTATTATATCACTAAGAGGACACGTGTATTACTGCCATATTAGTAACAGTCAGTTATAGTCACTATTATATCACTAAGAGGACACATCTGTATTACTGCCATATTAGTAACAGTCACTATCATATCACTATCATATCACTAAGAGGACACATCTGTATTACTGCCATATTAGTAACAGTCACTGACAGTCAGTATCATATCACTAAGAGGACACATCTGTATTACTACCATATTAGTAACAGTCACTGACAATCACTATCATATCACTAAAAGGACACATCTGTATTACTGCCATATTAGTAACAGTCAGTGACAGTCACTATCATATCACTAAGAGGACACATCTGTATTACTGCCATATTAGTAACAGTCACTGACAATCACTATCATATCACTAAAAGGACACATCTGTATTACTGCCATATTAGTAACAGTCAGTGACAGTCACTATCATATCACTAAGAGGACACATCTGTATTACTGCCATATTAGTAACAGTCAGTGACATTCACTATCATATCACTATGAGGACACATCTGTATTACTGCCATATTAGTAACAGTCAGTGACAGTCACTATCATATCACAAAGAGGACACATCTGTATTACTGCCATATTAGTAACTGTCACTGACATTCACTATCATATCACTAAGAGGACACATCTGTATTACTGCCATATTAGTAACAGTCAGTGACAGTCACTATCATATCACTAAGAGGACACATCTGTATTACTACCGTATTAGTAACAGTCAGTGTTAGTCACTATTATATCACTAAGAGGACACGTGTATTACTGCCATTTTAGTAACAGTCAGTGATAGTCACTATCATATCACTAAGAGGACACATCTGTATTACTGCCATATTAGTAACAGTCAGTGATAGTCACTATCATATCACTAAGAGGACACATCTGTATTACTGCCATATTAGTAACAGTCAGTGACAGTCACTATCATATCACTAAGAGGACACACGTGTATTACTGCCATATTAGTAACAGTCAGTGATAGTCACTATCATATCACTAAGAGGACACATGTGTATTACTGCCATATTAGTAACAGTCAGTGACAGTCACTATCATATCACTAAGAGGACACATCTGTATTACTGCCATATTAGTAACAGTCAGTGACAGTCACTATTATATCGCTAAGAGGACACATGTGTATTACTGCCATATTAGTAACAGTCTGTGACAGTCACTATCATATCACTAAGAGGACACATCTGTATTACTGCCATATTAGTAACAGTCTGTGACAGTCACTATCATATCACTAAGAGGACACATCTGTATTACTGCCATATTAGTAACAGTGAGTTATAGTCACTATCATATCACTAAGAGGACACATCTGTATTACTGCCATATTAGTAACAGTCAGTGACAGTCACTATCATATCACTAAGAGGACACATCTGTATTACTGCCATATTAGTGACAGTCAGTGACAGTCACTATCATATCACTAAGAGGACACATCTGTATTACTGCTATATTAGTAACAGTCACTGACAGTCACTATCATATCACTAAGAGGACACATGTGCACATGTGTATTACTGCCATATTAGTAACAGCCAGTGACCATAGGCAAACGCAGGGGGGGTTTCCATCTTCCTGGAAACCCCCTCCCCAGCCCACATCATGACCACAATAGAAATAGTAATATAATGGAATTTTACTAGCGCTGCATGTTCTTCTCAGTACCATAAATGAAATAAATAGCACCACCTGTGGATCTTTTAACATGTATCAGCCAGTAATAAATACACCTGTGCACCAATTAGGGGATTTGGAAAACATGTACTGTTAGGGATGCACTGCTATAGAGCCCAATATTTACATATATGTCCAGGGCAGTGCTAGGTTCTTCTGCTGCTTCCCCAGACTCCCGGACTTGCTCCCATCCTCTGGAATGGTGCCCACATCTAAAATAAAAACATTCAGCTCAGGTAGGATGGCCCTACTGCCACATTTAATGGCTTACTGTGATCGCTGGTCCTGTATATGCTGGAATTATGACACACAATACACTTTGTATGACGCATATTAAAGCTGCATAAATGGTAATTATGCCCTCTTCATGGACTGGCCACACTCACTCTAAAATCAGGCATTTGGAATCCCCCCTCTAGAAATCCTGCGTTTGCCACTGGTGACAGTCACTATCATATCCCTAAGAGGACACGTGTATTACTGCCATATTAGTAACAGTCAGTGACAGTCACTATCATATCACTAAGAGGACACATATGTATTACTGCCATATTAGTAACAGTCACTGACAGTCACTATCATATCACTAAGAGGACACAAGTGTATTACTGCCATATTAGTAACAGTCAGTGATAGTCACTATCATATCACTAAGAGGACACGTGTATTACTGCCATATTAGTAACAGTCAGTGACAGTCACTATCATATCACTAAGAGGACACGTGTATTACTGCCATATTAGTAACAGTCAGTGACAGTCACTATCATATCACTAAGAGGACACGTGTATTACTGCCATATTAGTAACAGTCAGTGACAGTCACTATCATATCACTAAGAGGACACGTTTATTACTGCCATATTAGTAACAGTCAGTGATAGTCACTATTATATCACTAAGAGGATATGTGTATTACTACCATATTAGTAACAGTCACTGACAGTCACTATCATATCACTATGAGGACACATCTGTATTACTGCCATATTAGTAACAGTCAGTGACAGTCACTATCATATCACTAAGAGGACACATGTGTATTACTGCCATATTAGTAACAGTCAGTGACAGTCACTATCATATCACTAAGAGGACACATGTGTATTACTGCCATATTAGTAACAGTCAGTGACAGTCCCTATCATATCACTAAGAGGACACATCTGTATTACTGCCATATTAGTAACAGTCAGTGACAGTCACTATCATATCACTAAGAGGACACTTGTATTACTGCCGTATTAGTAACAGTCAGTGACAGTCACTATCATATCACTAAGAGGACACATCTGTATTACTACCATATTAGTAACAGTCAGTGATAGTCACTATTATATCACTAAGAGGACACGTGTATTACTGCCATATTAGTAACAGTCAGTGACAGTCACTATCATATCACTAAGAGGACACATGTGTATTACTGCCATATTAGTAACAGTCAGTGACAGTCACTATCATATCACTAAGAGGACACATGTGTATTACTGCCATATTAGTAACAGTCAGTGATAGTCACTATTATATCACTAAGAGGACACATCTGTATTACTGCCATATTAGTAACAGTCAGTGACAGTCACTATCATATCACTAAGAGGACACATGTGTATTACTGCCATATAAGTAACAGTCAGTGACAGTCACTATCATATCACTAAGAGGACACATCTGTATTACTGCCATATTAGTAACAGTCACTGACAGTCACTATCATATCACTAAGAGGACACATGTGTATTACTGCCATATTAGTAACAGTCAGTGACAGTCACTATCATATCACTAAGAGGACACATGTGTATTACTGCCATATTAGTAACAGTCAGTGATAGTCACTATCATATCACTAAGAGGACACATGTGTATTACTGCCATATTAGTAACAGTCAGTGACAGTCACTATCATATCACTAAGAGGACACATGTGTATTACTGCCATATTAGTAACAGTCAGTGACAGTCACTATTAAATCGCTAAGAGGACACATGTGTATTACTGCCATATTAGTAACAGTCTGTGACAGTCACTATCATATCACTAAGAGGACACATCTGTATTACTGCCATATTAGTAACAGTCTGTGACAGTCACTATCATATCACTAAGAGGACACATCTGTATTACTGCCATATTAGTAACAGTCTGTGACAGTCACTATCATATCACTAAGAGGACACATCTGTATTACTGCCATATTAGTAACAGTCAGTGACAGTCACTATCATATCACTAAGAGGACACGTGTATTACTGCCATATTAGTAACAGTCTGTGACAGTCACTATCATATCACTAAGAGGACACATCTGTATTACTGCCATATTAGTAACAGTCACTGACATTCACTATCATATCACTAAGAGGACACATCTGTATTACTGCCATATTAGTAACAGTCAGTGACATTCACTATCATATCACTAAGAGGACACATCTGTATTACTGCCATATTAGTAACAGTCAGTGACAGTCACTATCATATCACTAAGAGGACACGTCTGTATTACTGCCATATTAGTAACAGTCAGTGACAGTCACTATCATATCACTAAGAGGACACGTGTATTACTGCCATATTAGTAACAGTCTGTGACAGTCACTATCATATCACTAAGAGGACACATCTGTATTACTGCCATATTAGTAACAGTCAGTGATAGTCACTATCATATCACTAAGAGGACACATCTGTATTACTGCCATATTAGTAACAGTCAGTGATAGTCACTATCATATCACTAAGAGGACACATCTGTATTACTGCCATATTAGTAACAGTCAGTGACAGTCACTATCATATCACTAAGAGGACACATCTGTATTACTGCCATATTAGTAACAGTCAGTGACATTCACTATCATATCACTATGAGGACACATCTGTATTACTGCCATATTAGTAACAGTCAGTGACAGTCACTATCATATCACTAAGAGGACACATCTGTATTACTGCTATATTAGTAACAGTCACTGACAGTCACTATCATATCACTAAGAGGACACATGTGCACATGTGTATTACTGCCATATTAGTAACAGCCAGTGACCATAGGCAAACGCAGGGGGGGTTTCCATCTTCCTGGAAACCCCCTCCCCAGCCCACATCATGACCACAATAGAAATAGTAATATAATGGAATTTTACTAGCGCTGCATGTTCTTCTCAGTACCATAAATGAAATAAATAGCACCACCTGTGGATCTTTTAACATGTATCAGCCAGTAATAAATACACCTGTGCACCAATTAGGGGATTTGGAAAACATGCACTGTTAGGGATGCACTGCTATAGAGCCCAATATTTACATATATGTCCAGGGCAGTGCTAGGTTCTTCTGCTGCTTCCCCAGACTCCCGGACTTGCTCCCATCCTCTGGAATGGTGCCCACATCTAAAATAAAAACATTCAGCTCAGGTAGGATGGCCCTACTGCCACATTTAATGGCTTACTGTGATCGCTGGTCCTGTATATGCTGGAATTATGACACACAATACACTTTGTATGACGCATATTAAAGCTGCATAAATGGTAATTATGCCCTCTTCATGGACTGGCCACACTCACTCTAAAATCAGGCATTTGGAATCCCCCCTCTAGAAATCCTGCGTTTGCCACTGGTGACAGTCACTATCATATCCCTAAGAGGACACGTGTATTACTGCCATATTAGTAACAGTCAGTGACAGTCACTATCATATCACTAAGAGGACACATGTGTATTACTGCCATATTAGTAACAGTCACTGACAGTCACTATCATATCACTAAGAGGACACAAGTGTATTACTGCCATATTAGTAACAGTCAGTGATAGTCACTATCATATCACTAAGAGGACACGTGTATTACTGCCATATTAGTAACAGTCAGTGACAGTCACTATCATATCACTAAGAGGACACGTGTATTACTGCCATATTAGTAACAGTCAGTGACAGTCACTATCATATCACTAAGAGGACACGTGTATTACTGCCATATTAGTAACAGTCAGTGACAGTCACTATCATATCACTAAGAGGACACGTTTATTACTGCCATATTAGTAACAGTCAGTGATAGTCACTATTATATCACTAAGAGGATATGTGTATTACTACCATATTAGTAACAGTCACTGACAGTCACTATCATATCACTAAGAGGACACATGTGTATTACTACCATATTAGTAACAGTCAGTGATAGTCACTATTATATCACTAAGAGGACACATCTGTATTACTGCCATATTAGTAACAGTCAGTGATAGTCACTATTATATCACTAAGAGGACACATCTGTATTACTGCCATATTAGTAACAGTCAGTAATAGTCACTATCATATCACTAAGAGGACACATCTGTATTACTGCCATATTAGTAACAGTCAGTGATAGTCACTATTATATCACTAAGAGGACACATGTGTATTACTGCCATATTAGTAACAGTCAGTGATAGTCACTATCATATCACTAAGAGGTATTGCTGCAGGTCTCATTCTGCTTTTTGAGGACAAGATCTCAGGGCAGATTAGAAACAGGCGACTGCCCCAAATAATACAGCGGAGGGAAAGATGTAAGGCCTGGAGGTCTGCAGAAAGAGACAACTAAGGGAACTATTTGGTATGAAATAATCCCTATGTACTATTATTACTCAGGTGTAGGCAAACTTACCCACTCTCCTGGAACATCTGGGAGACTCACAAATTTTGGGTAGTTCTCCTGAATCCTGTTAAGTGAAGTGCGCAGTGCGGGGGCTTGCTGATGTCATTTGTGCTGATCTGCATTTTCTTAGTCCCACCCCCAATGCCAAAAATCGTGGCACTGTACAGTGGCGCATAGATTCGTGATGACCCCCCTGACCCCACTTGGTCCTCTCCCCTTCGGGATATCCCGGTGGGGCCCAGAAAAACTTTGGGGTCTATTTACTAAGCAGTGTTAGGAGACAGAGTGAAAAGTGATAAGAAAGTTATAAGGTGCCAGCCAATCAGCTCCCAACTGTCATTTTTGAAACACAGCCTGTGAGATGACAGTTGGGAGCTGATTGGCTGGTACCTTATCACTTTTCACTCTGTCTCCTAACACTGCTTAGTAAATAGACCCCTTTGTCAGTTATAGGTTTAGATCAACTTTATTCCTACAGGGTAGATTGTTTTGTATTTGAGCTTATATAGACAACAATGTAGCTCTACTCAGGAACTGCAGGTCACTCTTACATTGTATGTTTGTACATCATGACTTGTGGTTTATGATTATACATAACTTATGTAATATGGCCATTCTCTCACATAACGATGTTACTTACTTATACCCCTTTTCCACCTAAATTCCGGGTCTGACCCGGAGTTGGAACAAAGGCCCTTATTCAGAGCCGTTCGCTATTTGCGGTCGTTCGTTTAAAAACAAGGGGTGGCTATTCAAATGATCCGTACGCACATTGTAGTCTGTTCACACCTCTAAGTCTGAACGAGCGAGCAAAACATACGCTCGTTTATTTGTTAAAAACGCCCCCTGGCCGCTCGCATCCTACGTCATGTCCGCTATTTATTAGATTAATCGAGTACATCGACCAGCGTATGAACTGCTCGCTATTCTTGTGGTTGGTGTTTGCTACCACAAATTTGCGAGCAGTTCTGGCTATAAAATAACCCAGTGACGTGAACAATGACGCTGCTGTTTTAAATATACACACCCATAAAACGCCCGTTTTGACCTTTAAGCACGCCTGCGTTCGGATCTCCACTCCCCATTTTCAAGCACCTTCCCCTGTTACCACCCACATACGCCTCATTCTGTCTTTCAAAATAGCAGGCACTCGCTATATTGCGTACCAACGATTTTTGGCCGCACTGACTGGTTCGCGCATGCGTACTAAAAACCGTACGCATGCGCAGATGTGCAAACATCGCTCGGAACGAGCGTACTGCCGCTAACGAGCGGCTCTGAATGAGGGCCAAAGTTCCTATCCGGATCAGACCCGGAATTTTGCCGGCGCTGACTCGGGATATTCCCGAGTCAGCGCCGCTCACACCGCAGTCGGGTCTGCATAGACCCGGCTTTTGCGGAGTGAAAGTAGACGCTTGGAGATGACGTAATCTCCAAGCGCCACTGAAGCCGGACCAATCGGCCAGCTAGCAGCGCACTCCTGGTCTTCGTGCCCCGGAGTGCGCTGTTCCCATAGCAGGGTTTCACGGGCTACGCCCGTGTTAAACCCTGCTAGTTACCTGGGTTGGATTGCCGGGTCACTCGACCCGGCGATCCAACCCTCTGCCCTTTTACACCAGGAAGCTGCCCGGGTTAACCCTTCAAAAACCCGGGTTTTAGCTCCGGTGTGAAAGGGGTATTACATGTAAGAAGTGCAGATAAGATATAGGTCCTGATTCAGAGCCGTACGCTCTGAGCAGAGCGCATGCTCTGAATGAGGGCCGTCCTCCATAACTATGGAGCGTCCTCCTGGACGCTCGTATAGCTGTGGGTCACCACCCACAGCCTATACGAGCGTGCAGTTTGATGGCCGTGATGGTCTTGACCATCGCGACCATCGAAACTGCGAGCCGGAGCCTGCGGTTGAGGTTTTCAACCGCAAGGCCCGGAGTGATTTTGGCTCTATCAGAGCCAAAATCACTCCCACTGACATCACTAGTGATGTCAGTGGTCCGGCTTCTGACGGTAGGCGTTCCCTTAGGAACGCCCCCGTCAGGGAGGCGCGCCCCCGGCATGCCCACCAAAGGGGGCGTGCTGTCAATCAACATCGACAGCATGCCCCCTTTGATCAGACACAACGAGCGAAGGAAAGTCCTTCGCTCGTCGCGTCTGGCGCATGCGAACGACGGAGCTCCCTCCGTCGTGCGCATGCTCAGTGCATAACATCGACCCACTTGCGAGCGGACAGCCGCTCGCGAGTGGGTCTGAATCACGGCCATAGTTCTACCAATAACCCTGTGTCCCTCATTGATTTTTAAGGACGCAAAAGGAACTGCTGAAGCAGAAGCTAACACCAGGACCTTCTCTGATACGGAAAGGATAACAACCAGGATGAGGAAACTGCTGTATAGGAACTGAGCGACGACCTCTAACCACCTACTGCTCAGGGGAGAACTTATTACCATCATGGCAGCTGCATGGAAAATCTACATTAGTGGCTGCATTAAACTTATTTAGCGTCAAACTTTGTCTGAAGTCTAAGACTTATATTTGTGGGAACCTGCCTATCTAATAACGCAGAATACTGGGTGAGTGACGGCAACACTGACTGTAATGTGATGTGAGGGGAGATTAGTATTTATTTTGCAGAGTTGCATTAATTTACAGAGTATTGTCATTTGGTACAGTGGTCAAAATGGATTTGTGTGAATTAGGTAAATATCAATGTTGGTTTATTGATTACTGTACAGCTCACATTATGCCTTTTTCTTTTTTAAATTTACCGGGAGCTCTGAGACGCCTCCCCCGCTGTAAGAGCCCTGGTGGTCCAGTGACTGACCAGATCGCGATCGGCGGCACCGGCCTAAATCTGCAGCCTACTAATCTGTATTGGCATCATTAGTGTTTGGAAGAGTATAAAACCCCTTCAGTAGCTGTACCTGGAAGTGACGTGAGTGAGGGCGGAAGTGGATGTTTTTGCCCACACTTTCCAGGAGAATAAGAAATTCGGCCCCTTGCGGGCACGGTGGCTCGCTTCGCTCGCCTCAGGAATATATTTCCCCTCTATGCCCACTTGGATGGTAGGGAATGACTTTGGACACTGGCCCTGATTCAGAGCCGGACGCTCTGACAGAGCGCTCGCTGGGAATCAGGGACGGCCCTCTCTTTTTTTAGAGCGGCCTCTTGGCCGTTCGCATAGCTGTGGTTGACCACCCACAGCTATAGCGAGCGGCCAGGAAGATGGTCGCGATGGTCAAGACCATCGGGCTTGCGACGAGACCCTTGTGGTAGGGTCTCGTTGCCACAAACCCTAGAGTGCTTTCGGCTCTACCAGAGCCGAAAGCACTCCCACTGACATCACTTGTGATGTCAGTGGGGCCGGCCCCAAACGGTAGGCGTTCCCATGGGAACGCCTCCGTCTGGCCAGCCACGTCCGCGGCCCGCCCACTCAACATCGACAGCACGCCCCCTTTAGTACGAGGCCCGGAGCCGGCTCCATCGTGCGCATGCGCACTGGGCCAACATCGACCCACTTGCGAGCGCTCAGCGCTCGCGAGCGGGTCTAAATCAGGCCCACTGGCTGATGGCATCATCATACACAAACGGAAGGGGATCTATCTCATTCCATTAGGGGTGTTTGTGTCCTACAGGGCTACGGGAGCCTTGTAGGACCAAACTTAGTAAAGGATGTGATAAGGATCGTAAAGGACGCATAGGCGGCTGTATCACCACTGCTGTGTGGCTGTGCTCTGCTGAGTGAGTCACAGGCACGCACAGCTGACAGCCGGCTGAACAATAAGCAGCCTAGTGACCCGGATGCATTGTACTTAGCATTAGTGTCACCCAGAGCCTTCCAAGTGTCCTCAATGTCTCCCCACCCCCAGATAATACAATAAAAATAGAATAAATGAGACTCATTCTTAATAAGGGGCACCCATATTTATTAATATTTAAATACATGCTACTTACAGTAATTAGTAACAAGTGACTCCTATCAGTCTATGGTGTAAATTTACTATAGTGAGAGTTTTATGAAATGGAGATGTTGCCCATAGCAACCAATCAGATTCTAGCTATTATCTTCTAGAAGGTGCAAGTTAAATGTTAAGTAGAATCTGATTGGTTGCTATGGGCAACATCTCCACTTCTCAGAAACTCTCACTTTAGTAAATTTACCCCCTACGACTCTAGATGGGAGCCGCTGCCAATAGGAGACTCCCATATAGGCAGGGCCATTGTCCGCCCCTGGCTGCACCCTTAAAGGAATTGAGTAGAGAAACCAGCAGGGAAGTAAGAAAAGCAGAAGAGCCCTTAAAGAGAAGAGACAAGAGAGAGAAAAAGAGTAAATAAGAAATCAGGGTATAATGTATGATTAGTATCTTATATATAAAATTTATTGGTCTGTTTGTTTGTTTGTCTGTGTGTCTGATTATGCATTGGGGCACTCCTTCACCGATTGGGATGAAACCAACGTGAGGTGGTCCAGTTGGATCTTGGCCATGTTTTAGGGGGTTAAGGTCCTGGTCGGTCCTCCCGTTGGTGTACACTGGGAAGAACTTGACCCATGGAGCCTGTTCTGAGCCTTCCACTGGTTGGATTTGGATGGAAACTTCACAGAGTGGTAACATTGGATCCTAGAAGACATACAAGGGGGTTGAGGTTCTGGTCGGACCTCTGTTGAAGTTTGCTGAGCACAGGGATGGACTGGGGCTGCTCAGCAGCCCTGGCAGTCCCCCTAATGCGCGCACTCCCGCAAAAGGAGCGTGGCCTTGCTCAAAGGGGGAATGACATGCCTCAAAGCGAGTCACGGGGCTTGGCCTCAATGTACGCCCCTGTCTTTCAGTGTCCCGGCCGAGCAGAGGGCTGGGAGGTGGAGCTTCTCGGCCGGGGTTTGCAGCCGTACCAGCCCATCTGGCCATCGGCCCTTCTGGCATTTGCCAGAAGTGCCAGATGGGCAGTCCGGTCCTGGCTGGGCAGAACTTTGACCCGAGAACGCTGGGCAGAACTTTGACCCGGGCAGCCTGTTCTGCAACTTTCACTGGATGGATTTGGATGAAAACTTCACAGAGGGTGGCAATAGGTCTGGGATGCCTAATGGAGTGGTTTGGGTCCCAATCGGAGTTCTTTAGGCAGAACTTTGACCCAGGGAGCCTGTTCGGACCCGAGGAGGCTGTAACTGAGCCTTCCACTGGATGGATTTGGATGAAAACTTCACAGACTGGTAACATTGGATCCCAGAAGACATACTAAGGGGTTGAGGTAGCGGTCAGACCTCCCGTCGGTGTATGCTGGGCAGAACTGTGACCCAGGGAGCCTGTTCTGGGCCTTCCACTAGATGGATGTTGACGACATCACATAATATGACTTGAAGATACACCCCTGCACTAATTGGGATGAAACCAAAGTCCAGTTGGATCCTGGTTTTAGTGGGGTTAGGGTACAGTTCAGATCTCCTGTTGGTGTACGCTGGGCAGAACTTTGACCTGGGGAGTCTGCTCTGAGCCTTCCACTGGATGGATTTGGATGAAAACTTCACAGAGTGGTAACATTGGATCCCAGAAGACATACAGATCCCGGTGGGCCCCCCACTGGTGTACGCTGGGCAGATCTTTGACCCTGGGAGCCTGTTCTGGGCCCTTCCACTGGATGGATTTGGAATAAAACTTAATAACTTGAACATTTAAACCCGGGTAAAAGCAGAATATATTATCCATGCCTCAGCTGTCATTAAAATTCATAAAAAATGGGCACAAACAAACCATACTAATTAATAAACCAATTTAATCCATATTCCACTTTCAAAGCCATTATGTTAGCAGCTTTCTATCAACAAAGACAACTGTAAAGCTGACCATACATCACTCGCTCTTAATCAGGGCGTGTTTTTTTAATCTTCAGGCCACTCGCTAAGGTGTGGGTGACCACCCACAGCTTTTGTGAGCGTCCTGGTGCCTGTCGCGATTATCGGGCTTGCGAGGAGACCCTGTGGTAGGGTCTCAGCTCTCGCAAGCCCGAGTGGACTCCCTGCTCTAATAGAGCAGGAAGTCCACTACTGACATCACTAGTGATGTCAGTAGGGCCGCCCACAAACGCCAGGCGTTCCTAAGGGAATGCCTGCATTTGTGCAGCCACTCCCCCTCCCCGCCTACAAAACGCGGTGAGCGGTCATTCAACATCGACAGCTGCCCAGTCTTGTAGCGAGACCTGTAGTGACGGAGCTGCCGTCGCTGGACGGGTCTCGCTCATGCGCACGCCGGAGGCGGCGCATGTGCAGTGGGGGACCATCAACCTGCTTGCGAGCAGGTCTGAATCAGGCCCCAGATTTCTTCCAACCATCCGACTAGTTGGCTGGTTGTAATGAAAATCTGGTAATGTATGGGAGCAAATGACAATTCGCAATTTGCTCCCAAACACTGGAAAACGGACGAAAACTGTTGTTTAGACAAATTGTTTAAATAGGTTAGGTATGGGGTCCTGACAATAAGAATCCCGACAGTCAAAATCTAGACGGATTTAGAAGAATATTCTAACCCTTCCCTAACCCTCCCCCTAATGGTGCATACACACGGTCAGATTTCTTATCAGATATGAACGATAACGATTGTAAAAATTGTTCAATCGTTCATATCTTTGACAGGTAGGGTATGCATCGACGAACGATGCGCGTTCCCGCATATCAGATATGACGTTGTCCATGTTTGCAGTCAGATTTTGACGATTTCATTCATTTTAATACTGTCAGAAATCATTCATTGTTGATGAAATTGTTCCAATTGTTGTAAAAATCGTTCATCAAATCTGACCGTGTGTATGCACCATAACCCTATACTTACCGCCAGAATGTGTCGGGATTCTGACCATAAGGATGCGGCTGTCAGTATTGCGACTGTCAGGATCCTGAGTACATCCCATTTAAATCAAACGTTTTCGGCGGTTTTCTGGAGTTTGGGAGCAAATGACTGATTGTAATTTGCTCACTTACATTACCAGATTTTCATTCCAACCAACCAACTAGTTGCATGGTTGGAGGAAAGTTGCTGTGGTGTATGGCCAGCTTAAGAGTTGTCCAAACCGAGTGTTGGTGTTACTTACCGGACCAGACGTCTCCCACAGGGAACCATTTTGCTGGCAGGTTGCCGTAAATAGTCCATGACACTTATTGGTAGACACTACTGCTTTAAGTGAGTGCAATACTAAAGTTACATTACACAATGCAGCTGTCCCTAGGATAATGTGCTTGATTCATGATTAACAACTCCCACCTAATTAGGATTGAGCCCTATGGAGTAAAGAGCACAACTAACTAAACCGCAGTAATTAATAAAGCACTTTTATTCATCCACAGTCCTGTGCCCCCATTTACATTTCACTTCCATTTTATAGTTGGTTATTATGCGGCTGCCTCGAAGTTTTTGTTTTATATTTTAAAATCCCGAATTTTCTCTTTTTTGACCATGATTCGCCTGCTTGTAGGTGCTATTGTTATACTGTACACTAGATGGCGCTGCACGGAGCTGTAGTCCAGCTGGGCAGCTCCCTGCTTGGCGAAGCGTCATCAGCCAATGCTAGAGAACTACATTTCCCAGAAGTCCGCGCTCTGACGTATCCTGGGTGTCTCACCCACTCCACTCTCTCCAGGCTAGTTGCAGCCTCGGCTGCTGTGTGATTTCATCATTAAGAGGCCGCTCCAAGAAGAGAAGAATGGCAGCAGGGTAATAAGTGATAATGGAGCGCATTTATACAGCATGTGGGGGTGGGACTACAAGTACCTGCATGGCCTGCTCTGTTGACCTTGCGTAGTTATAGAAGACTCACAGTAATGCTAGGTAAAAGCTAGGCACTCTGGCGCCCCATATAGTGTGGTATTATAAATAACTGGATTCCAACTACAAGCTGGGACTTGTAGTTCCACCATTGGGAGCCAAAGCTTGTAAAATCCTAGTCTAGCTTTCTGTATTGATCTAAGTGTGTGTGTGGGGGGACTGATCTGTTACATAAGATCAGTCTTGCTCTCAGAAATAATTGGATATCTTTGTAATAGTTACAAGAATTTTGCACAATAAAAATGCCATTTATTTTGCTGTAGATCTAATATCGTCTTTGAACCAAAGGATTAAGGTGTCCATACATCTGCAATGGATCGTCGCGATGCAGGGATGCGATTGGAAATTTCCGATCGCCCGCCAAGGATGTTCAGTGATTGCTGACATTTGACATGTTAAATGTCCCCAATTTGACTATCGTGATCATTTTTTGATCGCGATTGTCCAATCGCCAAAATCCAACATGTTGGATTTCTGCGATCCTGAGATGGCGAGTTGCAGGATCGCTGCAATCCGTCACAGACGTATGGGGCCCATTAGTTCTAACTGTATCTGCCAGGCAACTGCTGTGTGGCCTGACAGCATATTAATGTCTTATTTATAAGGTGCCATATGTAGGGGTGAACAGAGAACACCATAATAGTATAAAATAGACATCAAAGAATAATACATATGTAATTCGGCAATACAAAATTATACAGTAACCAGCCAACAAGAAATTGACAGTGTAAATAGAAGATAGAATTATAGACCCAGCTACAGACAGGACAGTGAGCATCAGTGGTAAGTAGCACCCATGTCAGGTAGGCCAGTGCTCAGGAGTGTAGCTTGTCAAATGGGACTGGTGAGGCGGGTACAGTGGTAAGATGGAAGAGGGCCCTGCTCGTGAGATGTTATATCCTGTACCAGTGGTTCCAACTCCAATCCCCAACAGGTAACGTTTTGATGGTTTCTGTCTGTAGAAGCAGGTGGGATAATTACTGACCAAGCAAAATAGATTAACTCGCCTGTGCATGATTAAAGAAATCCAGAAAGCATGACCTGTTGGTGGTACTTGAGGACTAGAGTTCAGAACCCCTGTTCTAGAGGGAAGGGGTAGACGCACATAGGGGGGTATTCAATTACCCGCGGGGTTTACCGTCCCGGAGCTATTCAATTAGTGGGGATAACCCCGCGTGCGAGTTCCCGCAGTCGGACTGAATCTCGCAGCGCAAAGTCAACAAAAAAACAACCACAAATGGACTCCCAGTTTTTTAGTGCGGGAAAAAGGCTATTTAATTGAATCACCTTTCCCCGCACCGGGAGGATTTTGGCCGACTATTAGTCGTGGGATAAACCCCGCGGCTAATTTAATACCCCCCATAGGGTGGCAATTAAGTGGAGAGTAGACATGGCAGCTAAGGCAGAGTGGTTATGAGGGCTGATGGGCTTTAATGGTAGGTGGGCACTGAGGGCAGGTTTGAAGTCTTGGAGACTAGTGTGCCGACCCCCTAATATGCAATAAAAAATACTACTACTGATTTTTCTACTTATTTTCCTATTGCACTTACCTGGGCTGGATTAATTCATTGATGAGCGAGTTCTTTTAAATATAAAAATATGAATTCATATTTAATGTTAGTGGGTCGCCATCTAAGTGTACGGCATCTCGCACTTTCCACTCTGTAGGCAATGAGAGGCGAGGGATGGAAGGGGCAAGGGCAGTTAGGAGGTGTTGGCGCTATTGCGGTTGAGGTAGTACTGTACATACACATCGTGTGTTATTGGTGAATTGTTATTTTGGTTGATGTATCTAAAGGCTGGGGACGGCAGATGAGATTGCGGCTCTGTGTTATGATCATTACCGCACCAAGTTACCTAAGCAAGGCCTGCCGGATCCTAGCAGGGAGTGGACTCTGATGGCAGCTGTGGTACAAGTTGAAGCCGCACAGGGAAAGGAAGGAGTCAGGAAAGGTGAATGTATTTTTATTTCCTGTGTATTTAAGCAATCAACAGGTCACAGCATATAATATAGAGCTATGCGGCTGAGTTGTTCTGAGTGTTTACACTACCAGGCTATTACGCACGAAATCAGTATGACATACCGATGGATGGGATGCCGGTGGTCAAAACACTGACGCCGGCATCCCGATCGTGAAGAATCCCGATGGGCTGTTGAGTACCCTAACCCTCTTCTCTCCCACCCCTAATCTCCTCCCTGTAGTGCCTAACCCAAACCTCCCCCCAGTGGTGCCTATCCCTAACCCCCGCTTCTCGCGCCCTACACTTGACCTCCCCCTCTCCGTAGCTTAACCCTCCCGGGGGCTGCCTGACCCTAATCTCCCCCTGGGGTGCCTGATTTCCCCCCGGGGTGCCTAATGGCTAACACCTAACAGTGCCCGCTTATCTTCGTGCGGGATGGCGGTTGTCAGGTTTCGGACTTGGGATAAAGATAGGTGTTGGAATTTAAACGCCTATCTTTAGTGCCGTGTCTGGTTCTGACTGCATCCCATTACATACAGTATGTAGGCTTGTCAGATCAGAAAATTAAATAAGTCTGAAAGCAAAATGCTGACGTATGAGATAAGACCTCATTTTCAGAGACAAAAAAAAGTTCTTCACATGTAGGTGTCACTGATGCTTTTGCTGTGAAGCTTTCTGTAGACTGGAACACCACCACTGATGCCTAAATGTACAACAGTGGAAATATAATATATGTACTAAATGATACGACAGAATGTTTAAGTTGTTTTTATTAAGTTAATTTGTGGTATATACATGTAAGACATCCATGTAATTGTAAATATTAGATATCGATTTTATGGTAACCATACTAAGAATATACTATGCTCCACTGTTCCCAATACTAACACAGGGTAATATAAGGTCCTATTACCTCCCAATGGTGGGCTTAAGTACTTTAGTGAACAGAGCATATCTGTTACATGACTGACTCTCTAAACTGCAGAAATGTCCAGGTAAAAAGGAAAGAAAAAAAACAACAAAACAAAACACCGCCCCCTTCCTCTTGCTGCACTCTGATCACTGCACTCTGAAGAACATGAAAGTTGGGGATGGGGAAGGAGAGGGGGTGAATAAATCACTGGAGAGAGAGAGGGTAAAAGTGACTTCCAGGAGTGAAAGGGAGGGAGGGCGAGACTGACTTCCAGGAGTGTAAGGGAGGGAGGGCGAGAGTGACTTCCAGGAGTTAGAGGGAGGGCGAGAGTGACTTCCAAGAGTAAGAGGGAGGGCAAGAGTGACTTCCAGGAGTAAGAGGGAGGGCGAGAGTGACTTCCAGGAGTAAAAGGGATGGCGACAGTGACTTCCAGGAGTGAGAGGGATGGCGACAGTGACTTCAGGAGTGAGGGGGAGGGGAAGAGTGACTTCCAGGAGTGGGAGGGAGGGAGTGGAAGAGTGACTTCCAGGAGTAAAAGGGATGGCGAGAGTGACTTCAGGAGTGAGGGGGAGGGGAAGAGTGACTTCCAGGAGTGGGAGGGAGGGAGGGGAAGAGTGACTTCCAGGAGTGAGAGGGAGGGAGGGGAAGAGTGACTTCCAGGAGTGGGAGGGAGGGAGGGGAAGAGTGACTTCCAGGAGTGAGAGGGAGGGAGGGGAAGAGTGTCTTCCAGGAGTGAGAGGGAGGGAGGGGAAGAGTGACTTCCAGGAGTGAGAGGGAGGGAGGGGAAGAGTGACTTCAGGAGTGGGAGGGAGGGAGGGGAAGAGTGACTTCAGGAGTGAGGGGGAGTGAGGGGAAGAGTGACTTCAGGAGTGAGGGGGAGTGAGGGGAAGAGTGACTTCCAGAAGTAAAAGGGATGGCGAGAGTGACTTCCAGGAGTAAAAGGGATGGCGAGAGTGACTTCAGGAGTGAGGGGGAGGGGAAGAGTGACTTCCAGGAGTGGGAGGGAGGGGAAGAGTGACTTCCAGGAGGGAGGGCGAGGGAGGGGAAGAGTGACTTCCAGGGGTGAGAGCGGGTGCTGGCTAGAGTGACTTCCAGGAGTGAGAGGGAGGGTGAGAGTGACTTCCAGGAGTGAGAGGGAGGGAGGGCGAGAGTAACTTCCAGGAGTAAGAGGGAGGGAGGGGAAGAGTGACTTCAGGAGTGAGGGGGAGGGGAAGAGTGACTTCCAGGAGTGGGAGGGAGGGAGGGGAAGAGTGACTTCCAGGAGGGAGGGCGAGGGAGGGGAAGAGTGACTTCCAGGGGTGAGAGGCGGGTGCTGGCTAGAGTGACTTCCAGGAGTGAGAGGGAGGGGAAGAGTGACTTCCAGGGGTGAGAGGCGGGTGCTGGCTAGAGTGACTTCCAGGAGTAAGAGGGAGGGAGGGCGAGAGTGACTTCCAGGAGTTAGAGGGAGGGTGAGAGTGACTTCCAGGAGTGAGGGGGAGGGAGGGGAAGAGTGACTTCCAGGAGTGAGAGGGAGGGAGGGGAAGAGTGACTTCCAGGAGTAAGAGGGAGGGAGAGAGTGACTTCAGGAGTGAGGGGGAGGGGAAGAGTGACTTCCAGGAGTGGGAGGGAGGGGAAGAGTGACTTCCAGGAGGGAGGGCGAGGGAGGGGAAGAGTGACTTCCAGGGGTGAGAGCGGGTGCTGGCTAGAGTGACTTCCAGGAGTGAGAGGGAGGGTGAGAGTGACTTCCAGGAGTGAGAGGGAGGGAGGGCGAGAGTAACTTCCAGGAGTAAGAGGGAGGGAGGGGAAGAGTGACTTCAGGAGTGAGGGGGAGGGGAAGAGTGACTTCCAGGAGTGGGAGGGAGGGAGGGGAAGAGTGACTTCCAGGAGGGAGGGCGAGGGAGGGGAAGAGTGACTTCCAGGGGTGAGAGGCGGGTGCTGGCTAGAGTGACTTCCAGGAGTGAGAGGGAGGGGAAGAGTGACTTCCAGGGGTGAGAGGCGGGTGCTGGCTAGAGTGACTTCCAGGAGTAAGAGGGAGGGAGGGCGAGAGTGACTTCCAGGAGTTAGAGGGAGGGTGAGAGTGACTTCCAGGAGTGAGGGGGAGGGAGGGGAAGAGTGACTTCCAGGAGTGAGAGGGAGGGAGGGGAAGAGTGACTTCCAGGAGTAAGAGGGAGGGAGGGCGAGAGTGACTTCCAGGAGTTAGAGGGAGGGCGAGAGTGACTTCCAGGAGTGAGGGGGAGGGAGGGGAAGAGTGACTTCCAGGAGTGAGAGGGAGGGAGGGGAAGAGTGACTTCCAGGAGAGGGAGGGAGGGCGAGAGTGACTTCCAGGAGTGAGAGGGAGGGAGGGCGAGAGTGACTTCCAGGAGTGAGAGGGAGGGAGGGCGAGAGTGACTTCCAGGAATGAGAGGAGGGAGGGCGAGAGTGACTTCCAGGAATGAGAGGGAGGGCGAGAGTGACTTCCAGGAATGAGAGGGAGGGCGAGAGTGACTTCCAGGAATGAGAGGGAGGGGAAGAGTGACTTCCAAGAGTGAGAGGGAGGGAGGGGAAGAGTGACTTCCAGGAGTGGGAGGGAGGGGAAGAGTGACTTCCAGGAGTGGGAGGGAGGGGAAGAGTGACTTCCAGGAGTGAGAGGGAGGGAGGGCGAGAGTGACTTGCAGGAGTGGGAGGGAGGGAGGGGAAGAGTGACTTCAGGAGTGAGAGGGTGGGAGGGAGGGCGAGAGTGACTTCCAGGAGTGAGAGGGTGGGAGGGCGAGAGTGACTTCCAGGAGTGAGAGGGAGGGAGGGCGAGAGTGACTTCCAGGAGTGAGAGGGAGGGAGGGCGAGAGTGACTTCCAGGAGTGAGAGGGAGGCCGAGAGTGACTTCCAGGAGTGAGAGGGAGGGAGGTCGAGAGTGACTTCCAGGAGTGAGAGGGAGGGAGGGCGAAAGTGACTTCCAGGAGTGAGAGGGAGGGAGGGCGAGAGTGACTTCCAGGAGTGAGAGGGAGGGAGGGCGAGAGTGACTTCCAGGAGTGGGAGGGAGGGAGGGGAAGAGTGACTTCAGGAGTGAGAGGGTGGGAGGGAGGGCGAGAGTGACTTCCAGGAGTGAGAGGGGGGGAGGGCGAGAGTGACTTCCAGGAGTGAGAGGGAGGGAGGGCGAGAGTGACTTCCAGGAGTGAGAGGGAGGGAGGGCGAGAGTGACTTCCAGGAGTGAGAGGGAGGGAGGGAGGGCGAGAGTGACTTCCAGGAGTGAGAGGGAGGGAGGGAGGGCGAGAGTGACTTCCAGGAGTGAGAGGGAGGGAGGGAGGGCGAGAGTGACTTCCAGGAGTGAGAGGGAGGGAGGGCGAGAGTGACTTCCAGGAGTGAGAGAGAGGGAGGGAGGGCGAGATTGACTTCCAGGAGTTAGAGGGAGGGCGAGAGTGACTTCCAGGAGTGAGGGGGAGGGAGGGCGAGAGTGACTTCCAGGAGTGAGGGGGAGGGAGGGCGAGAGTGACTTACAGGAGTAAGAGGGAGGGCGGGCTAGAGTGACTTCCAGGAGTGAGAGGGAGGGCGAGAGTGACTTCCAGGAGTAAGAGGGAGGGCGAGAGTGACTTCCAGGAGTGAAAGGGAGGGCGGGCTAGAGTGACTTCCAGGAGTGGGAGGGAGGGCGAGAGTGACTTCCATGAGTGAGCGGGAGGGAGGGGAAGAGTGACTTCCAGGAGTGAGAGGGAGGGAGGGCGAGAGTGACTTCCAGGAGTGAGAGGGAGGGAGGGCGAGAGTGACTTCCAGGAGTGAGAGGGAGGGATGGCGAGAGTGACTTCCAGGAGTGAGAGGGAGGGATGGCGAGAGTGACTTCCAGGAGTGAGAGGGAGGGCGAGAGTGACTTCCAGGAGTGAGAGGGAGGGCGAGAGTGACTTACAGGAGTAAGAGGGCGGGCTAGAGTGACTTCCAGGAGTGAGAGGGAGGGCGAGAGTGACTTCCAGGAGTAAGAGGGAGGGCGGGCTAGAGTGACTTCCAGGAGTGGGAGGGAGGGCGAGAGTGACTTCCATGAGTGAGCGGGAGGGAGGGGAAGAGTGACTTCCAGGAGTGAGAGGGAGGGAGGGCGAGAGTGACTTCCAGGAGTGAGAGGGAGGGAGGGCGAGAGTGACTTCCAGGAGTGAGAGGGAGGGATGGCGAGAGTGACTTCCAGGAGTAAGAGGGAGGGCGAGAGTGACTTCCAGGAGTAAGAGGGAGGGCGAGAGTGACTTCCAGGAGTGAAAGGGAGGGCGAGAGTGACTTCCAGGAGTGAAAGGGAGGGCGAGAGTGACTTCCAGGAGTGAAAGGGAGGGCGAGAGTGACTTCCAGGAGTGAAAGGGAGGGCGAGAGTGACTTCCAGGAGTAAGAGGGAGGGGAAGAGTGGCTTCCAGGAGTGAAGGGGAGGGAGGAGAGACTGACTTCCAGGAGTGAGGGGGAGGGAGGGGAAGAGTGACTTCCAGGAGTAAGAGGGAGGGCAAGAGTGACTTCCAGGAGTGAAAGGGAGGGCGAGATTGACTTCCAGGAGTGAGAGGGAGGGAGGGGAAGAGTGACTTCCAGGAGTGAGAGGGAGGGGAAGAGTGACTTCCAGGAGGGAGGGGAAAATTGACTTCCAGGAGTGAGAGGGAGGGCGGGGAAGAGTGACTTCCAGGAGTGAGAGGGAGGGCGAGAGTAACTTCCAAGAGTGAAGGGAAGAGAGGAGAGACTGACTTCCAGGTGTGAGAGGGAGGGAAGGCAGAGTGACTTCCAGGAGTGAGAGGGAGGGCGAGAGTGACTTCCAGGAGTGAGAGGGAGGGAGGGCGAGAGTGACTTCCAGGAGTGAGAGGGAGGGATGGCGAGAGTGACTTCCAGGAGTAAGAGGGAGGGCGAGAGTGACTTCCAGGAGTAAGAGGGAGGGCGAGAGTGACTTCCAGGAGTAAGAGGGAGGGCGAGAGTGACTTCCAGGAGTGAAAGGGAGGGCGAGAGTGACTTCCAGGAGTGAAAGGGAGGGCGAGGGTGACTTCCAGGAGTAAGAGGGAGGGCAAGAGTGACTTCCAGGAGTAAGAGGGAGGGCGAGAGTGACTTCCAGGAGTGAGAGGGAGGGAGGGGAAGAGTGGCTTCCAGGAGTGAAGGGGAGGGAGGAGAGACTGACTTCCAGGAGTGAGGGGGAGGGAGGGGAAGAGTGACTTCCAGGAGTAAGAGGGAGGGCAAGAGTGACTTCCAGGAGTGAAAGGGAGGGCGAGATTGACTTCCAGGAGTGAGAGGGAGGGAGGGGAAGAGTGACTTCCAGGAGTGAGAGGGAGGGGAAGAGTGACTTCCAGGAGGGAGGGGAAAATTGACTTCCAGGAGTGAGAGGGAGGGCGGGGAAGAGTGACTTCCAGGAGTGAGAGGGAGGGCGAGAGTAACTTCCAAGAGTGAAGGGAAGAGAGGAGAGACTGACTTCCAGGTGTGAGAGGGAGGGAAGGCAGAGTGACTTCCAGGAGTGAGAGGGAGGGCGAGAGTGACTTCCAGGAGTGAGAGGGAGGGAGGGGAAGAGTGGCTTCCAGGAGTGAAGGGGAGGGAGGAGAGACTGACTTCCAGGAGTGAGGGGGAGGGAGGGGAAGAGTGACTTCCAGGAGTAAGAGGGAGGGCGAGAGTGACTTCCAGGAGTGAAAGGGAGGGCGAGATTGACTTCCAGGAGTGAGAGGGAGGGAAGGGAGAGTGACTTCCAGGAGTGAGAGGGGAGGGAAAGTGACTTCCAGGAGTGAGAGGGGAGGGAAAGTGACTTCCAGGAGTGAGGGAAGGGAAAGTGACTTCCAGCAGTGAGAGGGAGGGTGAGAGTGACTTACAGGAGTGTGAGGAAGGTGGAGAGTTACTTCCAGGAGTGAGAGGGAGGGAAGGGAGAGTGACTTCCAGGAGTGAGAGGGAGGGAAGGGAAAGTGACTTCCAGGAGTGAGAGGGGAGGGAAAGTGACTTCCAGGAGTGAGCGGGAGGGCGAGAGTGACTTCCAGGAGTAAGAGGGAGGGCGAGAGTGACTTCCAGGAGTGAGAGGGAGGGTGAGAGTGACTTCCAGGAGTGAGAGGGAGGGTGAGAGTGACTTCCAGGAATGAGAATGAGGGTGAGAGTGACTTCCAGGAGTGAGAGGGAGGGCGAGAGTGACTTCCAGGAGTGAGAGGGAGGGTGAGAGTGACTTCCAGGAGTGAGAGGGAGGGTGAGTGACTTCCAGGAGTGAGAGTGAGGGCGAGAGTGACTTCCAGGAGTGAGAGGGAAGGGAAAGTGACTTCCAGGAGTAAGAGGGAGGGCGAGAGTAACTTCCAGGAGTGAGAGGGAGGGTGAGAGTGACTTACTGGAGTGAGTGAGTGAGAGGGAGGGAAGGGAGATTGACTTCCAGGAGTGAGAGGGAGGGTGAGAGTGACTCACATGAGAGAGATACTAGAATGAATTAGAAGAGAGAGAGCCAAGGAGAGACTGATGGGGCTGAATTACAGGATAAAGTGAGGGAGGGGGAGTGCATTAGAGACAGATTGGGTGAGTAATAAATTACTGAGTAGTGGATCTTGGATGGTGGTAGGGGAGAATTGGGTTACATAGGAGGGTGGTAGAAGAGAAATGAATTTGGTGCGAGGGTTAAATGCCATCCTATTCCTGGGTGCCCACCTTCTGTAGTTTTCAGCCCGTCGCTATGATGTCACGCTCTCACCTAGACAAGCATCTGTCAGAAGACGTTCTTGTTATTAACGTGACTGGACGTTTCCTCCCTTACAGTTGTTGCTATGGGAACTGGGACAAAATGCATCAGCCAATCAAAATTACGCAAGACAGGTAAACACCAAATTGTGTTATCTGAAAATAAATACATACTATACTTGTCCTTTATAAGGTTATTTTTGTTCAGGGTGTTGTTCCCCAAACATGTTGTTGGCGCTGCTCTACCTCGTTGGCAAGCCTGGACCCTGGAACTTTGTATGGGCATAACTCGGCAATAATGTTTTTAAATAAATAACTAATTGTCCCAATGCTAATCTGTAGTATTTAAAACGCCAGAAGAATGTTCCAGAGTGATCAGTATAATTTTTGCATTCATTTTTAATAAGTTGGATGACTATCAGGTGGTCAGTATTACTTTTCTTTACTAGCACTGACATTTGCATTGCTTCTTTACTTGTACAATGTATTTCTAGAAGTATGGGGCTGTCTGAACACACATGACCTCTTTCTCTGTCCATCCATTGGATGACTGTGGGGTATAGAGTGTAGTGGTCACACTTGACAGCTGGACAGCTTTATTTTTACACTGCAATTTAGATCTGAGTTTGGAAACGCTCTTCACAAATCTAATCTCTCTGCACATTTTTACCTGCAGTGCAACATGGTTTTACCCAGGTGCTAAAGTACTTGCTGTTTTATCTCCATTTAAAAAGTTATCTAGTTAGGCTTGCCATGTCATCCCTTTAATTCTGGAGACATGAATTACACATGTTCTGTGACTGGCTGACTACAAGTCTCCATTGCACCTGGTTTTAATTAGCCACAGAACCTGTGTAATTCACATGTGTCCCGAATTAAAGGGATGATACGGCAAGTTTCTCTGAACTATTCATCCTTATCCTTTTTATATCTTTTTGTTTCAGTGTCTTGTAATTAACATTTCCAATTCTTTCTGCCTATGCAGGTGATCTCCTCCATGACAGCCACGCAGAGATCATCGCAAAGCGGAGTTTTCAGAGGTACAGATGCTTCTTATTTCTTATCATCTGAGGGTAGCTCAGGCCACAATGAATCGCTGCATTGTGGAAGATCTGGTCATCTGAGCCATTAGTCCTTCCAGAACAGGAAGAAACCCTGTAATGTTCTGTATTTGTTTATTAAAAATTCCAAACATCAATTATGGTGCACTCAGGAGATCAACAACCGTTCATTATACATGAGGCAACTTCTATTTGAAATGTCCTTTATAGTTAATCGGCTGCGGTTGCAGTACAGCAGTTACAACCTTATGTTAAAGGACTATGGAGCTCTAAATCTTTAAATGAATGGTTCAATCCTGTATCGCGGCAAGAAGACTTCATTTGTTTCTCGGATGTCCTGCCAGTTCTTACCGGCAGGTTTACATTTCCCCCACCCTCATTTATGCCCAAAGCAAATTTAAGTTTGCAGTTTTCTGCATAGTCTGTATAGTACTGAATTTGATGTGTAAATATAACATAGCTGTTTGTAATCATCACATGAATAAGTACGAGTACCTGTACGTTAATATAGCATAAGGATACATGTCAGTATAAAGTATTTCCTATCCCGTGTGGGGGAAGGGAAGACCCAGACACAGCATCCTATGAACACAAAATGCGAAATGACTGAAGTATTCAAAATAATAACATCTAAATGGTGGGGTGGAATTGGTAGGCGCAAACGGCTGTATTAAATGCTGCGAAATGCGTTGGTGGTTTGTCAGCTATTGTCTCGGGCACTACGACAGTTACGTTGCGTTGAAGCATCTAATGAAGGTTGCGTCACAGATCCAGAAGGTAATCCCCCTCCCTGCGCTCACCCGCGGTCTGGACCTGATTCAGCAAGGATCGCAGTTGCAAGGACGCACGCAATCGGTCAATTAATTCGCATTGCACATGCATCGCAGTGCGCAAACTAGCAATTGCGATGGGAACTGTGTTTGCAGAGACTCCGCAGACCCCTTGCAAAGTGATTGACAGGAAGTGCCGTTTGTGGGTGGTGACGGGGGGGTGGTCGGGCGAACGCAGGCGTGCTAGTGCATTGGGATGGCGTTGCATGGGCGCGCATAAATTATCCATTGCAATTCCATACGCAGCCTGAGGCCTCATATCCTGCGCTGAAGTCATCAATCCCTGAGTGAGGTCTGACCTGCCTTACTGTGCGTATGGGTCCGATGTTACTCGATGTTACCAATTATTTTTCTATGTTGCCTAAGTATACGGATGTGTGTAAGGGGAAGTGGGTGTCCTTATGGTAAGCTGCTAATATTAGCAACTGCGGGTCGTGCGTTCTAGCAGAATAGCGATCCTTGCTGAATCAGGCTCTCTGTTCGCTAAACTACAGGAGCAGGGCCGACTCGAGGCATGATCTGCCAGTGCGCACAAGGGTGCCAGGATCGCTACTTGACCAGTTCCACCCGCACGGAGCAGGGCCGACTCGAGGCATGATCTGTCAGTGCGCACAAGGGCGCCAGGATCGCTACTTGACCAGTTCCACCCGCACGGTGAAATTATTAGAATATAACCTCAGGGGAGGGAGTGTGGGAGGGAAGGGAATGGGAGTGTAGAACAGGACAGCGCTGGGTGCTGAGAAACTTAGAGCCGGTCCTGTACAGGAGCGCATGTAGATCAATGGATTCGCTGTAGCTAATGCTTAGATGATCAGTAGCGTTTTTTTTTCCATGAAATTATGTTCTACTGCATTCTGCCGATATAAATGACTGCCTCTGGGGTTATTACTGTCAGTGTAGTTATGGCTGAAAAGTGCCATTTTTGTTGTCAGCTAGCCTTATAGAGTGAAAAAAAAAAACATTTTGTTTTTAAAATGTTTATTTTAGACAGTTTAATACTATAAATATTGCTGGAATGCTGTGTTTCTGTATGCTAAAGCTGCATACACACACAACGGTTTTCATTAAGTAAATATGCAAAAATCGTTTGTAGTTCAAATAAATCGTTCATTACACTTTAAAAAATCTGACATAAAATCGTTGGTAACAAAATCGTTGTGTGTGTATGCAGCTTAACAGTTTCCAGGCATTATAACGATATGCTCTATATATTATTGTATTTTTTTTTATTGGTGACTGCCATGTTTTTGTTACGGTTTGCGTTCTTGTGAGAGGTGCTAATAGTAGTCTCCATTTACATAAACGGTCAGGTTTTGGGCGTAAGCCTGTCTGGTGCACACATTAGTCAGCCATGTGCCCTGCTTGTAGCTGTGTTGTGTGCCGGCGGCGGCCATTGTGACCGGTCGGATCCAAGCATTGGAACCGCTGTGTGCACCATTTGGAAAGCATGATACACTACTTAAATGGCATCCTATAAGCGTGCTTTACCAGAAGGCAGGGCTACGTGCCAATATAATGGCATTGCTTTAGATTCTGTCCTGATTCCCTGTTGTGGACTTTTGCCTGCTCTGCCTCCTCTCCCAGATCTGGTGGTGCCTTGTTTACTATTGTGGTACCAGACGACTTTTTCTCACTCTTGTCCCATGTCCTTCACTTATCTGCTGCTGCCGTCTTGGGCATCCGGCCCTTGGAACATTCTCCTGCATACAACTGCTCCCAAACACCTCTTATATCCAGCAGAATCCTTGGCAAGCTAACCTTGGGAAAAGCATGGGAAACGGACTCACTCCCAAGTGAACCTAAAGTGACCTGAACAGATCCCTGAGTTCCGGGCAACAGCCACATGGTGCTCTGAGAGATGTCTGCAGCGTCTCTCAGCGGACTCTGTATAGTGTAGCTGAGCTCCTTGGGGTGTAGCATTAAGGAGCTCCTGGTTATTTTGTCAGGCTGTGGGTGTCTCAGGGACAGCTGGAACAGAATGAAAGCTGGATCTGATCTATACATTGCTGAGAAAAGTTGTTTGGGAAGTGGAACTTTGCATTGGAGATAGAATGCAGGCGCACACTCTAGGTACTAAGAACAGTGATAGACAAAATAATCCTGATAAACTCTACAATTAACATGGAGTATAAGTGAGGTTCTTAGTACATGTTTGTCCAAAAATGTTTGACCAGCCACCACGTCAAGGTGAACCCCGTAAGATGGGTCCCTAACATCCCTAATACTACACACTATATTAAATGTAGCCAGGACTTAAGGTACCCATACATCTGCAACGGATTGTCGCGATCCTGCGAAGCTGCAACCCGGCATCGCAGGATCGCAGAAATCCAACATGTTGGATTTTCCCGATTTGACGATCAAAAAATTACCGTGATTGTCTAATTGGGGACATTTAACATGTAAAATTTCAGCGATCCTGCGACTGATCGCTGAACATCGATAGTGGGCGGTCGGCATTTCCACCCGGAAGATCGGCATTTCCGATCGCTTTGCAAAATCGCGACAATCCGTTGCAGATGTATGGGTACCTATACCTGTAATAGTGCCCATTCTAATATGTTGATAGAAATGCAGGAACCTGGGCTGAAGGTTAAAAACACCTGAGGGCAGATGGGTGGGGTGCAAATACCAAAACAGAAGGAGTCTCAACCTTTATAGCACTGTGCAAACGTTTTAGGCAGGTGTGGTAAAAATGCTGCAAAGTAAGAATGCTTTCAAAAATAGAAGTGCTAATAGATTTTTTTTTTTTTTTTTTATCAATTGAAAAATTCAAAGTGAATGAACAGAAGATAAATATAAATCAAATCCGTATTTGGTGTGACCACCCTTTGCCTTCAAACCAGCACCAATTTTTCTCGGTACACTTGCACACAGATTTTGAAGGATCTCGGCTTGTTCCAACATCTTATGCTTGTGTACATCATCTGTAAGCTTACGTTATGTCGGTGGCAGAGCTGGGTAGACTGTGACTATAAAGGGACACATGGGGTCAGCAGCAATGATACTCAGGTAGGCTGCTGCATTTAAACAATACTCGTTTGGTAATTAGGGGCTTAATACTTTCATTGAATAATGGGCCTGATTCAGACCCGGACGCTAAGCCGCGATCGCTCGCTATGGGCGATTGTTGCCCGTCTGCCCATGCGTATGCATCGCAGTGCGCGAGCCAGTTACTGCGATCGGGAATCGTGCGCTCGTAGCACAAAGACTTAGCGATACCTTGAGTGACAGATAGCGCCGTTTGTGGGTGGTAACAGGGGAAGGTGCTTGTGAATGGGAGAGTGGTGATGCGACCGCAGGCGTGTCTGGCCATCAAATCGGCGTTTAAAAGGTGTGCATAATTAGCATGGAGGCGTCATTGTACACGTCACCTGGTTGTATTTCAGTCAGCAGTGATCGCAGTGCTTGCGGCGGGTTAGTGCCTACCTCAAGCGCTGCGTGCAGCTCCGATGGCTCTCGATGTTACCGATTAATCATACACTTCCTGGAGATGATGTGTGTTAGGAAAGTGGGCGTGTTTATACACCAGCGTTCACTCACTGCCGTGGCTCTAAGACATAGAGGGCGTCCTTACGCCACACAGTGCGATAGCGGAATTTGCATACCCGGCCCCTTTTGGCAGCGAGCGATCGCGGCTTAGCGTTCGGGTCTGATTCAGGCCCTCTGTCCTTACCATCTGCCTGTCACAGCAGGAATTGAGATTTGCCAAACCAGGCGGCATTTGGTGTTGGTGACGCTATGCCCACTGTAGCCTAATGTCTGTTATTAGCAGGAGAGGAACCCGCTGAGCACTAACAAGCAGGTATACCTAATCAAATGAACACTTTGTTAATGGAATAACTAGGGAATAGAAGGAACATATCTGTAATATGTAAGTATCAATGACTGCGCAGAATCCATTTCTGAGTTAGTGCTGCACTATCGGTCTGTAATACCTAGAGACCAGACAGACGGCAGTGATGGTCCAGGACGCTCGTCTTGCAGACACGATACTTTGCTTCCTAGTTATAGACCCTTTGGCCTGTTGCCCTCTTGTGTTTTTAGTGTAAGCCACAGAGAATATTAAAGTGTTTTCTCCCCTTTGGCCAGGTACCTCCTCCACCAGCTTTCCCTGGCACTGTCAGAGAGCAAAGACTCCGTGTTTGTTCCTGCAAGTGATTCTGCCAAGTGGATGCTGAAATCAGCGGTGTCCTTTGTATTCTTCACCAGTCACACTCCCTGTGAGTACCCGCCAGGAGCTCAGTACCACACTATTGTTCTAAAGGACTGTGGGCTTAATCAGTGTTATTGTCAGTGCTTTTCTCCTCTTTATACGTTAGTAGTGTGTGACACCTAAACAAATAAGAGATCAAAAAATACATTGCTTATAACAGGACTTTTGGTTGAGTCCCTAAAAACGGCAGCGACCAGGGGATGCCGACCGCCGGCTTTCCGACAGGGGACTAATGATAGGCGTCGAAATCCCGACGCCTATCATTTTCCCTACACCGGGAGCTCGACGCCTGGCATACCGAACGAAGGTGCGGACAGCCGCGGCGGGGGAGGGTTAGGTTAAGGGCTCCTGGGGGAGAATTAGGGTTAGGCACCCCCCCGGGAGGATTAGGGTCAGGCTAGGGGAAGGGGGGGTTAGGGTTAGGCTGCGGGAACGGGAGAGTTAGGTTTAGGCTGCGGGAACGGGGGGTTAGGTTTATGCACTTACGGGATGGTTTAGGGTTAGGCACTAGGGGGGGGAGGTTAGAGTTAGACACCCCTAAGGGAGGTTTAGGGTTACTTACCTTAATTCCCTGTCGGGATCTTCACTGCTGCAGGTCTTCCGGCGTGGGGATTTGAACCGGCGGTATTTCATACCGATCCCGCGACCAGTGAGCAACATCGGAGTAAACACAGCTGATTTGTCAGTGGAGCTAGAGCGATACACAGTGCAGCTCAGATCGTAGTTGAGGTTTTACTTTGTTTGTTTATAAAGAGTTGTGAAGATCGGCACAGCGCACTATTATTATCATTTTATTTATATAGCGCCCAAACATATTGCGCAGCGCTGTGCAGAGACACTGTAATTAGTCCATGCCCCCGTGGAGCTTACTCTAAGGAGGCGCACGCACACTCTTAGCCTCTCAGTATGTTTTTGGAGTGTGGGAGCGAAGCAACCGACACAAACATTGAGAAAACATACAAACTCCACACATATAGGAACTTGGTGGGGATCGAACCTACATTCCCAGTGCTGTGAAGCAGAATGACCTTGTACCACTACCGTATTAAAAATATTCCTTCTTTCACATTTTATAATTGTTCTGTATTTTGAACTTACTGTGATACTATTTCATGTGAACCTTTCAATACACATAATTAAAAATAAAATAAAATATATATATATATATTCCATGCTTAGGTGATAACATTTTTATAGAATGTAAATCACCACTAAAATACATATATAGGTCCCTGTTACCCCTTTTAAGTACATTTTATAGGCAGAATCCCATATTTGTTCCATGTGTTGTCTCTCCTCAGGCGGCGATGCCTCAATTATCCCCGCAATGACCCTACAGGACCAACTGTGTCCCATCGCTGCAGTGTCTGAAGAACCGCCATTACTTTGTAGCTCTGTGGACATGGGACGTAAAAGGAAGCGGATGGCGTGTGAGCCCTCACCCGGTAACAAGAAGATAAAGCAAGATGGAGGAGACCGAGAAAGTGAGAGAAGTTCTGGACCTGGTGTAGAAGATGAGAATACAGTCAGAGAATTCACACCTAAAGCCATGGATGTGTACAGAACTGGAGCCAAGTGTGTCCCCGGGGAGGCCCAGGATAGTCACAACCCAGGGGTGGACTACCACACTGTGGGAGTGCTCCGTGTCAAGCCAGGCCGCGGGGACCGCACCTTATCCATGTCCTGCAGTGATAAGATAGCTCGGTGGAACGTGGTCGGCTGCCAGGGGGCGATGCTCACACACTTCCTGCAGCAGCCGATCTATCTGTGCCCCCTTGTGGTTGGGAAGTGTCCATTCAGTCTGCTGTCCATGGAACGGGCCCTTCACAGTAGGTATTGTATGGCCACAAACTCTCCTCTGCTGGGCACGAGGTAAGACATGGTATGTGACGTGTGCTCTGTTCTCCAGGTGCCAGAATGTAACGGGTTTGCCAGAAGGATTTCGGGTACATACGGCACAGATCATTCAGTCACATCTACAGTTCCAGCATGGGAGGGATGCTCTGAGGAAAGTGGACAGCACGAGGAAACTTGTCCCTGGTGGCGCAGGTGAGGCCTGTGAAGTCCTTTCTGAGGCACAAGAAGATGGCTGATTTGCCTGCACAGCTGTTATATTAGTTTGGTCCTCTCAGAACGGTGAATGCAGTTTATAGCATTGATGCCGATCCAGGATAATAATTGGTCAGCAGAAAGCTTTATCTTATATATGCTAATTTGAAGACATCTGAGCCCCTCCACCATTGTGCTATCACAGCTGTTAGCGCGGGATCGGTGTATTTACCGCCGGACGCATGTCCGGCAGTTCAAATTCCGATGCCGGAAGACTGGCACCAGTGAAGATCCTGACTGCGCTAAAGGTAAGTACTAACTAATCCCCCCCCCCCAACCCTAACCCTCCTTTAGGGGTGCCTAACCTCCCTCCCTAGTGCCTAACCCTAACCCCCCCTTCCCCGCTGCCTAAACCTGACCCTCCCTGAGGGTAGCCTGACCCTAACCTCCACCCAGGGGTGCCTAACCCTAGCCCCCCCTTCCCCTAGCCTAACCCTCCCAGGGGGGTTCTTAACCCCAAGTCCCCCCCCGGAGCGCCTAACTTAACCCTCCCCCCCATGGCTGTCCGCGCCCGGCTTACCTTCGATTGGGATGCCAGGGGTCGGGCTCCCGTCGTAGGTAAAATGACAGGCGTCGGCTGCATACCGTTAGCATACCGTTAGCGCGACAGGAGCCATGTTTAACTGAACTGCACTCCATAGGGGCTACAAGTTCAGAGTTCACAAGTGTTGCAGAGTTCAGTTGCACTGACAGACCATGTTCAGACGGGTAATCTGCGCCTTCATAGGGCAGGTGCGTCTTAATATGCACAGCGGCGGATTAGCGAAGCATCCGGAAGGCGTCTCTGTACGATTACCATCGGCCATGACATTAGCATAAAGGCACCGTCGTGGCTACTGAATTACTGTAGGCCCTTAGTGTACATGTCACCTAAACACAGTGCGGGCTGCCGTAATTAGAATGCTGCCTGTCCGGTCACAAGAAACTAGTGACATCACTAACTCTTGAATCCACAAAATTGCTTCCTTTGCTGTGCCCGGCCGACTAATGCATTCTCATCGTCTGGAGGCCTTGCTTGAAGAGATCCCTTTATGTCTTATAAGTAGCCCGTGTCAGCATAAATTCTCCGGCTAGCTTCTTGTTCTAGAGTAATGTCCTGCGTAGCAAGCTGCCAGCCATCAGCATTGATTGATTCCATGCAAGTTATACAAAGAAAGCGTTGTTGTTTTTTTATTATCTACTTAAAAAAAGAGTTTCTCTTTTCTGCAGTCACCTGTAACACCCAATCTATGAATTTTCCTCTACAGCTATTAGTTGGTGTGCAGTACCAAACCAGCCACTAGATGTCACCGCTAACGGGTATAGGCAAGGAACTACCAAAAAAGCAGTTGGAACCCCACAGTCCAGGTAGGAGATATTGTACCATAGGTTCCCGTAACGAGTGACCCATCTTACTGCATTGTATCACTGCAATACTCTGAATGTGACAGGCGATCTTTGTAAATCTTAATGCTGATAAATGTCGGACATTTATTTCCCCAGATCTCGGATCTGTAAAGCAGAATTATTTAACACATTCCGGCATCTGGTAGAGAATCTGTCAAAGGAGCGACTCCCAGATTCACTCAGGTAAATATTTAAATCAACTACATACCTGTCTGTAAGTCCCTGATGGGGGCTGCTTACCAGCTGCAGAAAGCAGAATGTTTTTGGAATGTGGGAGGAAACCGAAGCACCTGGACAACAGCCATGCAAACACAGGGAGAACATACAAACTCCACAAACATGCAAACTCCACATCGTCAGGTAAGGCCCCGGTAGGTATTGAATCCAAGACCTCATTGCTGTGAGGCAGTAAAGCTAACTACTGCGCCAACCGTGCTGCCCAAAGTACCTCCAGAATGGTCGGGTACAGTAACTTAACGCCCAATATAGTCACTAATTGCACCTCAAGAAGCGTGAGTTAAAATTAGCATAGATGGTAATGTGCGCGGCCAGGCAGTGTGGCGATATCTGGCGGTACGAATTGGATTCCATCTCTTAAATTAGAATGGCTTATAATGTGCATTGTGATATAAACCATTTATTTACGTATATAGTTCTCTAAGGGGAAGGACCGCCCACTGCGCTCATCCTCCTCCTAGTTGATATGTTTGCTTAAAATGGACGCCGTGATGGACATTGAGGGGAATAAAACACGTAGAAGCCATAAATGATTCTCATAGGTAAGATACAAGTCTGGGAGCTGACGACGTTACATAAAATCAAGTTGGTTGCTCTGGGCAACACAACCACTTGTCTGTTTTAGAAGCTTTATTAGATCCTCCCGCCAGATGGTTAAACCCAATCTGGTCCCCGGCGGATGGGAGCCCGGAACATCGGTAGCTCTCCTCCTATCTTACAGAACAAGTACTAATGCCCAGATTTATCTGTGAGTGATATTCTGTTATCACTCGTTACTATTCTTAGATGCTGCTCCAACCAATCAGCTCCTGTCATGTGTTTGCAAAATGACAGTTAGGAGCTGATTGGTTGGAACACCATTTAAGATTAGTATCCAAAAATATCACTCGTTGATAAATCTGGGCCAAAGAATTTACCATCAGGCTGAAAGACCACCTATAACTGGTACATAGGTCAGATGCATTGATGATATCCGCATTATCCGGATATGACGTTTGTTGCATAAGGTTGTTTGAGATCCATTATTTGGGACATAAAAGAAAAATGTTTTGGTAGTTTTACAAAACCCGATTAAAAAACTGTAACCAATCACTTGGGGCAGAGCTCTCCTTGAAAATATCCCAAACTCTTGTCTTCAAAGCATCCTAACAGTCCAGGTTTTAAGGATATCCATGCTTACACACAGGTGACTTAGGCCCTGATTCAGAGCCGGACGCTCTGACCACAGCGCTCGCTGTGAATCAGGGCCCACCTCCATAAATATGGAGCGTCCTCCTGGACGCTCGAATAGCTGTGGGTCATCACCCACAGCATATACGAGCGTGCAGGGTGATGGTCGCGATGGTCTTGACCATCGCGACCATCGCCACTGCGAGCAGAAGCCTGCGGTTGAGTTTCTCAACCGCAAGGCCAGGAGTGATTTTGGCTCTATCAGAGCCAAAATCACTCCCACTGACATCACTAGTGATGTCAGTGGGGCCGGCTTATGACGGTAGGCGTTCCCTTGGGAACGCCTCCGTCTGGGAGGCACGCCCACCAAAGGGGGCGTGCTGTCAATCAACATCAACAGCACGCCCCCTTTGATCAGACACTCCGAGCGAAGGAAAGTCCTTCGCTCGGCGCGTCTCGCGCATGCGCACGACGGAGCTCCCTCCGTCGTGCGCATGCGCAGTGCAGACCATCGACCCACTTGCGAGCGGACAGCCGCTCGCGAGTGGGTCTGAATCAGGCCCTTAATACCTCAGTCAGTTTGATTATTTTATCTGTGCACAAGCATGGAAATCCTTAAAACCTGGACTGTTAGGGTACCTTGAGGAATGAGTTTGGGGATCCCTGCCTTATTGTGTATTTTGCCATTAATTAGGTCGGCTGGTCCTGTCTGCATTATCCAGATAATGTAATTGTTGTCCTTTTTGCAGGCTTTATTCAGAACATAGGCAATAACAGCTTTGCTTATTTATCCCATTGCATTCATCGATCATACATGCTGCTATGAGCTTTTAAACACCAATGTTGTCCCATGGGCCGATGTTTAATGATCGGCGCATGTGCCGATCACCGACTAAGCCACAGCATGATTGACAAGCTGCTGCCCTTTGGAGGTGGGGGCTTGGCGGCGCTGCCTGTGTTCCCAGAAAATGGGGGCACGTCGTCCCCGTTTTCTGGGAGTACCGAGGCCAGTGTCTTCGTCTGCAGTCACAGATTTACTGGCCTTGCAAGCGGGCAGGAGGTGTCCATTCTGCTTAAGCTTAGGCTTACTCAGATGGCCGATGCCGCAAACCGATGGTAGCGATGTTGATCTGATCCTGCGTCTTTGGATGCAGTGATCGGATCTGAGATGCTGCCTGGAGGCACATTTCTGCATCAGGCATCTTACCCCTTACTATGGGATATCTAAGTGGTTCTTTAGTCCCCTCTCCGCAGCACAGGGACCAAACACAGCCACTCCCAAATTATTGCCGATGCTGTTAATATAAAGACAAATACATTTACTGGTCTGAAGTCAGAGCTGGCGCCAGAGCCTGGAAAAGTTGGCTAATGTCTGCGAGGGAGTCAGCCCTGGTTGTCCGTCATTGCACAGAGGCCGAATGTGCAGTGTAGCTATGAATGAAGCTTATATTGCCTGGAGAACATTGGTTTGTTTTGCAGCCTGGTTTCTGAGCATCAGGAAATTTCAGCCGAAGGGGACATTATAATGAAGTGATCTAACCCCTCACACCCTCCAGCAGATGTTTCAGCTTTAATAAGACAAATGTCTTGTAATCACAGCTGCATTTAAGGGGATAAAAGGGCACTATTGTACAGGAGATGTCCATTCTGCTGCTAATTACATACATTTGTTCAGAAAAACATTTTGGTACAAATTTCTGTGTCCACGTGCGGTCTCCAAGCCACGTTACTATATAACGGATGATAAATAATAATACAGCGGCTTATCTAGTAGTTTATTTTCAGATGTTAATCTATGCGCTTATCCACCTTCGGATTACTTTTAATTCATTGGCTTGTACATGCCTGCAACTTTTACTGACTGCGTTGCTTTATTTTTCTGGGTTCTTCTTCTTCTCCTGTGCTTTTCAACAAAGCCTTTATATCATCAAGGCACAGCTGGTTTCCGAGACTGCCCATGGCTGCAGCACAGCTCTGGATATAATTGTGCAGCAGTTTTTGTAGTATCCAGGAGCAACAGACCTCTGCAACTTTGCCCAGATCATATAAAGGCTTTGATGAAATACACAGAAGGCTGTCGTAAGGTAGAGCAATGTATTTTGCACAGTTCAGAAGGTGGAATACCCATTAGATAATGTTGTAGACATACGTGAAGACTGGAGCACAGGTATCTGTCCAAAAGAAAGTAGCTGTCTACATCACATTTATAACGATGGCTGTAAGGGTGTTACAGGAAGGGACCCCTCCTCAGTGACGTCATACCCTGCTCACAGATGACGAGTTGCGCAGCACATACTGTGTATCATCAATGACGACTGCTAATGGAAACCTGCAGATATTGGGCAAGATTCAGCATTGGAAGCAGCGGCAACGTCGCACTGTGCAATCATCCCAATGGTTACCGACGGGAGACGCTGAACGTATACGGATACAAAGAAAGGCAATTTCTGTGGGCATTCCTGGGAGGCAACGGGGTAGCTAGCCAGGTGTGATAGTGTTGCGGTCAGCGACTGCGACTTTTTCCCGCAGTTGCACGGATTTCGGTCGCCATGTTCAGACGTACAGCGCCACAGCCAATGGGCTGCTCTGTATTATTTATGATACACAGCCAGCCGTGTTTTGTATTGAATATAATTGCCCCTTTAAATCCAGTTGCTGATGACGCGGAGGCTTTGGAAAGCGCTGCATAGTCAATTAAGCCCAGAGTTCATCCCATATGCATTTAAATAATTACCCATCCCAGTGACCTGCCATCAGGGGCCATGGACAGCCTTTGGGTCTAGTAATGGGACCAAGAATTACAATTTTGGCTACTTATACAATAGAACACCTCTTTTACCTTGTGGTGATCAAAGTACACTATAATTATCTAAAAGCTGCGTTGTCCCAGATCTGCCCCCTTTATTAGTGCAGAATCCGGGGGCCGTGCACATCACTGCGGGTGTCCTGGACATTGGGTGGGCAGGATGTACTGTATGAGCACAAGGTTTGGCAGAACTGAATATTACCTAGCAGCCAGTTTCCTGCTGTATCTTATCTATGAGATGGAAACCTGTCTAGTGCTAATGATCTAGGTACACAAGCTGATGCTCTCCGCAGTGTCTCTGGCACAAGGGGAGGATATTAAACCATTGCCTATACGTTCTCTATCTCCTCCTGGTACAGTGTGGCAGCTTGCAGGCAGGCACAGTGCGGAGGGGCATTACTGCTTTCTTTGGGCCTTGCTCTAGGACAGCTGTGAATTACAGGTGTGGTCTGTTTGAGCAGCAGGTTGAGGGCAGAGCATGGTATACAGTTCTGGGTCACGTAAAGGACTTATGGGCTATTTTATTGCATCTGTACTGTATACCTCCGCACCTATCATCTACACATAGTGGATGCAGGTAATTAATCGCCATGAGCATGTAGACCATCAATTCGCTAGGAGCTAGTGAGGTCACTGAGGCATGAGGCACCTGCACTGTATATAGGTACCAGGTGTGTGCAGAGAAAAGTGAATTATTTTTTTTACAGAAAAATACCTAGCACAAGTGACATGTACGAGGGGGACGTTTAAACTGGATTAGCAAATACAGAGCTCCTACACACTAGGTCATAGGTTCTCAAACTCGGTCCTCAGGACCCCGAACAGTGCATGTTTTCCAGGTCTCCTCAGAATCACAAGTGAAAGAATTAGCTCCACCTGTGGATCTTTTAAAATGTGTCAGTGAGTAATGATTACACCTGTGCACCTGCTGAGTGACCTGGAAAACATGACCTGTCTGGGGTCCTGAGGACAGAGTTTGAGAACCACTGCACTAGATGTACCACCACATGGGGGAGCTAGATGCCGTGCCTTACATTACATTACTTCGATCACTATGGTAACTTACTGATATGCAGAACACACCTAGAACTTTTCATGCACTATATGTTTATAGTACACAACATATGTGTTGCCACCCCAAGTGGGCTCCAGATCTGTTTTTGGAGCCCCCTAATAGTCACATATGCATATATTCTATTTGGCTTCTTTTGGGGTCCCATCCAATAAACATTGAGCACCATGGCTTTACATTGCAGGTCCTGCTTTTCAGTTCATGAAATGTATTTATGATGGATCTCAATGCTATCAATAATTAGATTGTACAGCGGATACCGTTATTTATATAGCGCACGCATCTTTCGCAGCACATACTTGCCTACTGTCTCAGGGCGGCCGGGAGACTCCCAAATTTGCGGGGAGTCCCCTGGACACCCAGAAGAGTAGGCGCCCTCCCACATCACGTCCATTTCCTAGTGTAGTGCGCAGGATAGGAGCATAATGCCAGGAATCACGGGTCTGTGAGAATCGCCTCATTTTGGCCCCGTCCCCTTTCAATAGACCCATGATTCGCAGCAGTAAGTATGAGGGGGTGGGGCCTAATTCTGCGAAGCACCCGGCCCACCCCCATCACTAGTATCTCCTCTCTGGGATTCTCCCGGAGGGAAGACATCAAAAGTAGGTAAGTATGTTGCAGAGTCATTCATATCAGTCCCTGTCCCAGTGGAGTTCACAGTCTATAATCCGTATCACATGGACATGCATGCACACTACGGTCAAATATTCTACCAGTATTTTTTGAGTGTTGAGGGGGATGCTCATGGAGTACATGCAAACTATATACAGATTGGGTATGACATCTGTGCTGTGAGCCAGTAGTACTAACCACTATGCCTTCCGCGCTGTCCCATCTACCGCTAAATGGGGCAGCACAGACTGGTTAGCATTACTGCCTCACAGCACTGGTTCGATTCCCACCATGGCCCTAACTGTGTGGAGTTTGTATGTTCTCCTTGTGCTTGCGTGGGTTTCTTCCGCGTACTCCGGTTTCCTCCCACACTCCCAACAGAAATTAACCCTAATGTGTCTGTGTGTGTCATGTGGTAGGGAATATAGAGTGTAAGCTCCACTGGGGCAGGGACTGATGTGTATGGCCAGATATTCTCTGTAAAGCGCTGCGGAATATGTGTGCGCTATATAAATAACTGGTAATAAATAAATCCAGATAAGAGACAGCTGTCGTATCCAGTTTTAGGTTTTAAACGTCACAAGTGTACAGTTATTGTTTAACAATAGGGAAATAGGTTCAGGGCTATTCTGCAAGTATGCGGCAGGTGTTTTCTAGAATAGAATTATAGCGGCCGGTGCACAAATGCAGAATTTTTAAAAAATTACTTTAGGGACATAAAAAATATGCTAGTACCCATTTTCATGTACCCCAAATTTGATGGGACCACGTAAAAAAACAAAACAAGTAACCTAAGTGCTCTTCTGCATCACTTCTTCAATGTCGGGGAAAAAAGCACCTGCCGCAGCTATTTAAATCCCCGACTTTCATTTGCAGGCTAAAACGGGGGTACCCATAGTGATCCCCCATGTTTTTACAGCTTTAGGGGGGTCCTACAATTTTTTCCAGTAAAATTTCGTATTTTATCGTAAATCCCACTTTGCCGGGTCCCGTTTTCGTAGATTTGATATTGAATATGGGGATAAAGCAGGCGCGCGCCCGATACTTTTTCCCAGAAAAATCTCCGATGTGGAGCGAAAAGTCCAGCACGGACTTTTCACTCTCATATTGAATACCCCTCATAAAGTTTAATAATAATAGTCAATTGTACTATGAAACTATAAATTCACACTACCCTGTGTAAGCTGCTTATGCTTGTGATGTATTTCACTAGGTAGCAGTGATTTTTTTTTTTCAGTCATATGATCTTACATTATAACTAATTCTACTTTTATGAGTTGAAAAGTATATTTTACAGAAGATTGTCCAATTATAAATGTTTACGGTGTATTATATGTTGGGATTGAATTTCCTTAGGGGCAAAGAACTGAAGACTTATCGTGATTACAAAGAAGCTGCTGTATCCTACCAGCTCGCCTGGAAGCAGTTACGGGAACAAGCATTTACCTCCTGGATCCAGACCCCACGTGATTACCTGAACTTCTGCTCTCATTTGGGAAAATCCCAGACCTGCTATTCAGTTATAGAAAGCATCCAGCATTCACAAGTGTTTACATAGATGTACTGTGAGGTTTGTGTATTAGAGAGAAACAAGACATTGATCCACTTCATCCACAATAATCTACTTGTTGCCTCGGACCTATATCTTGTATAGATATAAGTTGGACCTACTTTATCCCTGAGTTTTGGGCATAGACGCTGCATTGTGGGTTCATGCACCATGTGACTTGTGGGTCCCAGGCAAAGGTGGGTCTAACCGCCCCTCTCCTCCCCTTCTAATAGTGTGATGTACAGTATACAAGACCGATATTGGTAGTTTTTTTTTTTTTTTTAAATGAACGATCCGCATTTTCCTGGCCACCCAAACATGGCGCCTTGGACAGCTGCCTCGGTTTCCCAGTCCTGCGGATCAACTCTATTCCTTTATTTTTCTCACTTGGTTATCCAGAAATCATGGATTCTGAATTAATTGAAGTTAAGTGGTTAAATATTCTACAGAAATAAAGTTTGTATACTGCAGGGCAAGGAGATTGGGCCGTCTAACATAACATAAGACGGTGATTTCATTATGTGGGAGAGCTTACAATCTAGATGAGCCATCAGCAATCTAGATGAGCCAAAAGCACTCCCACTGACATCACTAGTGATGTCAGTGGGGCCGGCCCCAGACGGCAGGCGTTCCCATGGGAACGCCTCCGTCTGGCAGCCACTGCCCCCGGCACGCCCACCAAAGGGGGCGTGCTGTTACTCACCATCGACAGCACGCCCCCTTTGGTGCGAGACCCGGAGCGGCAGCTTGGCTGTCGCTATCCGGGTCTCACGCATGCGCACGACGGAGCTCCCTCCGTCGTGCACATGCGCATTTGGGTATCATCGACCCGCTCGCGAGCGGGTCTGAATGAGACCCAGAGTTTGGTAACTGCTGGATTATAGCAAACCTGTCTTACATGGAGCGCAGGTGATACAAATGTATGATTGGGTGACAACTACCTTCAAGACCCAAAGCATCAATTTTACAAGAGGCTGCTCTCGTGCCCTGAATAGATGACTGTCCATGCATACATATTTCCTCCCCAATAGCGCTAAGAGAACACTTGTATTAACCCACAGTACCTTACTGTGTGCATCCATCCCTTCCACATGAGGATGGGTGGTGCACATGGTATGTTGTTATAATACAGAGACCTTATGCACATTCTCAGAAGAGGTCATTGTAAAGTTCATACAGGCGCTATAACATGTACCTTTGGAAATGCGAAGCAGATTGATTATATATATATATATATATATATATAAAATCAATCAATCAATCAATCAAAGTTGTCTATCTAAGTTAACAAGATTAGTAGGATTACACTCTGCATCGTTTTTTGTCTTCTTTGGCTACCTTATGCATATGCCGTGCTTACAGTCGCCCAGAGATTGCAGATCTTTGTATGCAGCCCTATGGGGTGATTAGGGGTGCGTTGCCAGCATTTCCAAGCTGTCGCAATTACACGTCGCAGGCATCGCCTGCAAACGAATCAACCCCATCATGCCCTTCCTGTGACCTTTTATCAGCGATGGAAATAAAATCTGTACTGTGGGCCTGATTCGGAGATGGACGCAACGCCAATCTTATCGCAAATGGCCAATGTTTTTGTCTGCGCGTGTGTCGCAGTCGCAATGACGCCGTAACATTCTGAGTAATCATAGGGAACTTTGATAATCAACTCATCTGCGTTCGATGCTCTTTGTACGTAAGTGTTTTTGGATTTGCGTGGCCGCCGGCTGGCATTTCAAGATAAATTCTGGCGGCTGCGAAATTTGCACATTTTCAAGACGCAGTCGCGACAGGTTTTGCGCCCGTCTCTGAATCGGACCCTGTAAATGGTATTTAGAACAATAATCTTCATACACAAAGTGGCTGTAAGGGTATGTAGGACAAAGAAAGGAAAAGAAAAAGTAGCGATTCTGGGAACAGAACCAAAACCTCTCAGGTTGTACAGCACTTTGTGATTTGCCTGAATGAGTCACATAATATAGTAACAAGCGCATTCTTGGACAGTTTAACATTCGCTGAATATTGGTACAAAAGCTTAAGGGGTCTATTTACTAAGCAGTGTTAGGAGACAGAGTGAAAAGTGATAAGGTGCCAGCCAATCAGCTCCCAACTGTCATCTCACAGGCTGTGTTTGAAAAGTGATAGTAGGGAGCTGATTGGCTGGTACCTTATCACTTTTCACTCTGTCTCCTAACACTGCTTAGTAAATAGACCCCTAATATTGTAAAATAAAGGAAGACGTTAGGGAAACCTAACCTCAAAAGTTTAAGCCAAAGAACTCACAATCTATGCCACTATCTTTAATACAACATCAGACGTAAATATCCACACAAGAGAAGTGCACCAACACGACACAAGTAATGTACTGAATTGTTTTATTTGCAGGAAAGGGGCATAGTTACATCCGGTAATTACTGAGTAACAATACCAATCACTAATAGTTTGAGATCTAGAATGAATGATCTGACTTAAAACATAATCCACATACTGATGAATGCTACTGACGTGGTTTGGTTAATTCCAACTCACCTCCTAAAATCACTACTGCAAACCCCTTTTCACCGCCAAAGAGACCAATGGCTGCTCTATTTCCAATACGCCGCCAGTCTCTTTGGCGGAAAAGTGACTTCTTCATAAAGCGGGAAGGTTTATTTTTAAATAATTTACATTAAATATTTAGACAAAGACGTACATGAGAAACAAGAACTGGTTAGATGAAACCATCCAGTTGAGGAGGATCTAAACCTATAGGGTGGATAGTTTATGCATTATGGTAAAACGAAACCACCGACATTATTTACAAGATTCACAAGCTGTAAATAGGTTTAAAAGCCAAATGTGTTCTCTCCACTGTAAGCCACGTACAAAAAGCCGTCTTCATCTTTCTCTTTCTCGTATAGTTGTCCCATGGTTAGACTGGAAGAGAAAAAGGTTTTTTTTTTTATATATATATAACTTTCTGTATCAAGATTTCCCAATTTGCAGTGTTACTATATTGTCTTGTATAGCGTAAACCTGTATTTGTAAGTTAGTGACTTTAATATTAGAAGCCTGATTCATATCCGCACGCAATGCCGATTATTTAAGTAGTTTGAGCCGTTGCGCATGCGTTGAAGTCGCACTGCGCACGCGCAGCGATTGTTTTGCGACCATGCATGCACTGAGGAGTCACTGGCAGACTGAGTGACAGTCAATGTTTGGGGGAAGTAACATGGAATGGTTAGAAAAACGCAGGCGTGTCTGACCGTTTAAACACGGTTGTCATGGCATCCATCAATTAGCCACTGCGTCCTTGCTCGCAGCAGGAGATCCCTCTGCGTGTCTGGAGACCCGCTGTGTCTGTGGCACCTTAAAGCCGGTACACACTAGACCGACCTCGTAAGCGATGGGACCCGGCAGGGTGTAAACATCAGCAAGTGCGTAGACACTTGCCGGTGACGACTGGGGCCATGCTGCATTTGGCTTGCAGGTCCGACGGGCGATGTCTCGCAGGAGCGTGCATAGTCGGCGACATAATGGGTACACACTAGACGATGTGCCTGATATGTAGTCCAATCCGGCCGGATCGGACGACATATCGTCTAGTGTGTACCCGGCCTTAGACTTATGGCCACCTGATCTGCGTTCAAAGTTTCCGGTTTTGTGCATGAGCGTCGGAAGTAAGATGACTTTAGTGGGCGCCTCTTAGCCCAGTATCGTGGTCGGGTCATTAGCATATTTTCGCAATTGCGGTCCGTGAGAAATCGCAGCTGCGATGGTATTTGCGGTCGGATCTGAATTGGGCCCTATGAATGTAGTTGAAGTTAAAAGTTGGGATTACAAAATGGGCTGAAATAGCCAAAGGGCAGAGGCTCCTTTAGTCTGGTCTGCCGTTAATCGTATGCACATAACCATCGGTGTAACCGACAGCCAGCAGCAGCTGACATTTAAATGGCCGTCGTTTGTGGACAGTGGAAGCTCACTCGCAAGTCCCATGTAGGCCGGTATGTCACACAAATTTGTCACACGCAGTCAGCTGATAAGCGCTGTGTCTAGTACTAAAAAGAGTCACATTGTTTGTCTTGGGAAAAATTAATGTTGCTGGTTTACCTGAACTGAATTCCAGCTCACAGTGTAAATAGTGGCTGTGATACAGGTAGTGGCAGGATTGGTGTGTTGGGGCGGACCCATCCCAGGTGAATGTAGGTCATGACATTTCAGTGGTGACAGTTCTGGATTGCCCATTTTTTTTTTTTTGTATGTACAAAAATTGTCCTTATGTAAATGCATGCTTCTAAAATGAATTTACTGTGTTAGGGAACACTAGTGCCATAATGTAGGTCTCTTGCCCTCCCTTAGCCTGTATGTTAATGGCCAGACCTGCTGGAAAATGCTACGACTTTCTTGTGACTAAAATCAATCTTATAAATAGACTACAGTGTCACATGACAGTATCCTAGCCAGTCACATGACTGCACGGCAATTTGTGGCCAAGCTCCAATCACGTGACCGGCATTGTAAAAATCCTTTTGTGGCCAAGCTCCATTCACGTGACCGGCATTGTAAAAATCCTGATTGCCATGCTATCATTTAGGTGACTAATACTACATGCCAAGATAGCGTGTCAGTGACTAATGCTGCAGGTATGAAGTACAAAGCCATTCTAATTAGGGATGTGCAGGCTCGGATAGGTTCGAGTTTGCACGTGGAGTTCGGATTTTTCCCTCCAAAAAAACGGAACTCAGAACGAGGCAAAACGTCATCTTACATGGACGAACATCATCATTCCTGGACTTTTGTCCAGGAATGATGATGTTCGTCCATGTAAGATGACGTTTTGCCTCGTTCTGAGTTCCGTTTTTTTGGAGGGAAAAATCCGAACTCCACGTGCAAACTCGAACCTATCCGAGCCTGCACATCCCTAATTCTAATACATATTACCATGTTCTTGTGAATGAGGCTGTCTGTGAACGGTCATGATTACAGTACTGTGTAGGTTATTTGGGGGTGGTATGTAATGGCTGTTCTCAGGACACGTTACCCTCACTACAATGTCAGATCGATGCATCTTATAGCAAACAGCAGCCGCTGTAGTGACGGATCCTTGGCTCACCTAGACTGAGGCACAGTCTTGTCTACAAACAGGAAGATTGCTTTTTCTGATGGCAGCAGGATGCGTTTTCTGATTATCCACATAAACTGTGCCACAGTGATATCGGAAGGAACCAGGTATTTCCGCTTGTCGATATCCACAATCTGTGAGCCAGAAACTTTTTCCACGATTACCTGGGAAGCGCAAAACTTTTACTTAGTGCATGCAATCGACAAGGGACACCGCTTATGGCGTAACATGCAGAACTAGAATCTAATATCACCTGTTACTGCGGAGGACTTGTAAAATAAACCCTTCGTGCATTTCACGTCTAATCATTTCTTTTGGACCTTGATAATTTCCCAACTAATATTTGTTTTATGTTTAATAAATGAAAGGAAGTAATCTGATTGGTTGAAAGGTTTAAATCTCTCTTCTTCACAATTTCCTGCACAACAGTTTTCATAATCCCTAAAATATCTGGAACATTTTTAATGAATAAATATAGATGTATGATAACAAATTCTGCATAATTACAGCAATAGTGTTTCCGAGCTGTTAATTATTGCTAGCGACCAAGCGGTGTCCCTGTATGTCTGCTGCCTTCATTACCTACATCTTAAGGTGGCCATACACGGGACGATATTTAACACGATTTTTTCAGTTTCCCCAGGTTGGACAGACCGATCGTTTGAAAATAGTTGTATTTTGAGTCTTCTGCGACCCCGATGCGCGTCCCCGCCGTCGTCTAGTTGGATCGCAGATCAGATGGTTTTGCAGAGAGATCTCAACTGATCGTGTACAATGTGACACACTTCTATGCATCTTATCCTATGATCTTAATGATCAATCGTACACCATTTGACCACATCTTATGAAGAATTTCAAGGGAAATTGTACAACTGATCTTACCAACTTTGAATCTCACCGTGTATGGGGCCTTTACACTTTTAATCTGGTTTAATCTAACTGGTGGAAGAACTGTGATAGTGAGGAAGATGTATCAAGGCTTGGCGAGAGATAAAGAGGAGAAGTTTCTAAAGCAACCAATCAGCTTCTGTCATTTATCTACCAGTCTGAAATGACAGATCTTGATTGGTTACTTTGGGCAACTTCATCTCTCTCCAAGGCTTGATACATTTCCCCTTGTGTCTGATGTGGGTACACATTCTACAGGTACAAAACAAATGCTAAAGAGGCTGTTCCTATGACTTTACATATTTGAAGGATTGTGGAACTTGGACAATCTTAGGAATGCTTAATTAAGTGTGGCAAGGAACATTTTAAAGCAGCTACATTACCACCTACATGTTACATCTTCTAACCACTTCCATCCTTTAAGCCTGTGGCGCTTCTCAATGCAACCGTTATTCCCAGGGTTATTCTCAATGGAGCTGCTATCCATCCCGTTTGCCACTTTAAAACGTTGCAAAGGACTTATCACATCAATAGATTATGGCTTGTCGCACTCGTACCCCTCCCCCTGGGCCCCCAAGAATGTCGGAAGAACTGGAGGAGCCCCAGAAAACACAGCTGCATTGAGAAGTCCCCCGGTCTCTGGCTATGGGGTGGGGGGGATATTAATAACATGTAACGGGCAGGCGACAGTGCCGCTTTAAGCAAATCTCAAAGTTGTATTACAGCTCTCCTGAGTGGTGTCACTGGCTGGTGGTGGATTGCTATTACATATGGCAGCATAGGTGATAGGTGCTTGTTAGTATGAATATCTTCACTGAGGTTTGCAGAGACAATCTAAAGACAGCTACGAACACCAGTACAAGTAGAAAGTCCAGCAGAGCACACTGAATAATTAATCAGTCACCGCCAGAAATACCGCAGCAGGAAAATAAAATGATTTACCGGAACACGGTCTGGGTACTTGGCACGGATTTTCGCCGACTCCACACACCTGTGTTCTGAAAGAACAAGCAAAGATTGTTAGTCAAATAACCTGGGTTGTGATCGGTACAGAAACCTCCTCATTATAAACCTGTTTGGTGTCATTCTCAGAACGGAATGGGGAAGGATTCACACATCGGTCGCATATGATCATCTAAATGCCATGTGCCTTTATAGCACAGTAGTCAGCAGTGTGGTTTTAATCCCTTACACACCATCTGGGAACGAGGAGAAGGACTACAGAAGAAAAATGAACTGAGAAACCGTGATTAGCGATAATGTAATGAGAAAAGGTCCCTAATTCCTGACGGATAAAGGAAGCAACTTATAATGTAACTCAGTGACCCGCACAGTGTTAGGCAGCCATTCAGCGCCTCAGTGATGTCACTAAATATATATATACGCTGTATATGTAGGATGTGACTCTTGCATGCTGAAATGTAGTTCTTAGGGGTCTATGTACTAAGCCGTGGACAGAGATAAAGTACTGATCAGTCAGCTCCTAATTGTCATTTTTCAAACAGCCTGGAACGTGACAGTTAGGACCTGATTGGTTGGTACTTTATCACTCTTTGAATAGCGTCTACCAAAAATCCGGGGGGAAAAATTCCCCCCACTCCAAGTCTGCGCACTATACCAGTGAGAGGCACTGAATGCATAAGGAGCTTCCCAACATGCTGTTAGTTATGTCTGTCTGTCTGCCGGCCGGCCGGCAGGGGGATAAATAGCCTGCACTTATCCTTGTGGCCTATTTCTAGATTATATTAAACTCACAGATTGAGCCAAACAATGTGAACTAGTTATCTGACCCAATTATCTGCACACCATCCCCTTACTGAGCTCAATCTGGGAATGGGAAAAGATTTCTATAACACACTTCTAGAAAGGAGCTAAATGATAATATCAATACTAGTAAATAATATTCTCCCCCCACACCCCCCATAGAACTGACCGATACATATAATGCCTGGGCCTCATCCCTGCCGGCGGTCATTACATCATCTTTATTAGCATATGTAATGCTCCCAAAATGCGTGAAAACGAGCCATTGTTTGGCCATACCCACTACCTTCTTACACATTGCGGTTACATATCTTGTCCTATACATGTGCTTAGTCTGGGTAAAACACATTGGGAGCCTACAGTGAGCGCCAAAGCCTAGTAAATACGCTAGTGACTAACGCGTTTGACTTTTAGTTTGCTCTGAAAAATGCTAATGCCATGCCCGTGGGTACCTGGCCTAAACTTCTAGGGGGGCGAATCAATTCAGTGGGTTTTGAATAGTCGCCCCCTATATTACTGCTGCAATATATTATACAGAATATATATTTCATTATAAGAATATAGTTTACATATACAGTATATGTTATATATATGTAACTACATAAACAATATGTAATAAAACATTGTCAAATAATTCTGTTTCATGTGCGCCTATGTTACAGGAGCTCTCCAACAATAAAATATGATCTATGTAGGTGCCTATAAAACCCTGTACTAGCCACATCCTGCCCCCACCTATCCCCGTCAGGCTCCCTATAGGTGTGTGTAACAGACGGGCGCTGCAGTTGTTGCGATGATTCTTCTGCCAGATTTGACGTCTTATTACCCTGAATGTGGATGCAGTGGGTCCTTACACCCCCACACCCCAGTCTATGGCTGTGGCTGTACGGAGGAGCCCCGGGGAAAATGGCTGCATGAAAGATGGGGGTGTGGGGGACTGCGCTAGCAACTTTTACTCAGCAGTAGAGTAACTTTAGCACATGTATGATCAGAGGGAACGGCATCATATATGGATAAGAACCATATTAGGCCTTGTACCTAGTGATGTTATTTTTATATAGGTTACTAGCGTTTATAATGCTTTCTGCATGGTGTCAAATAAATAGCTATAAAGTAAGAGAGGAGTAATGCTGGGTACACACCAGCTCGACGGGTTCACAGACATATCTGGGGTACTCACCAGCCGGCCAATTGATCGCCCAGTGTGTACCCAGCTTAAAAAAACAACAACTGACTTTAGGGTAACTACTTCCTTGTAAAAGACGACTGACAGAGGAGATTCAGAAGGAGAGATAAGAGGCAGTGGGGCTCATTCTGATTCAGCCGTGTCTGCGACTTTATGTAAATGCCACTACGAAGACCTTCCCTGATGCACATCCGTGCGCGCACATGTCAGCGTCCGTAGGTGCTGAAATCTAATTGGTGCATCTTTAGCCCGATGGCAAGCGCAGTTCCTCCACCCACTTTCACCCACACGACCGCGACATTCCCATACCGCACCCATAAGACGGACCATTTACGTGCGTGCCCTAAGCCGCCACCAGTCACAGCCCAGAAACGCCCACTATATTTCCAATGCACTTCTGAGACCTTTGCGTCTCCCGTGCGCCTCAATCGCAAATCCGTGCGCGCGTTATCTGGATGCATGCGCTGTGTGACACAGACGCGTGCAAAGGAAAAAGAAAAAAAATCGACACACTGCGTCCGCCTCAGTATCAGGTCCGGTATCTCTAGCAACTTAAGTAGATTTATGGACCAGAGGGAACTCGGTGAAGGATACAGAAATAGAAGATATAAATGATGAAGTTCATTAAGCAGCACATTTCAGGCAGAGACTAATTTCAGTCCAGAAACATGAAGTGACAGGCAGCGTAGCATAGAGAGGGAAAGCACCAGAGAAGACCGGGGAGGTAGCTGAGGAAAGTGTAGATGGGAGAGATTACAATAGGGAGGTCACACAAAGAGAATCCCATCAGCACTACAGTAATGCAGGGTACACACTGGAGCGATGTCGGGACGATATCCCGTTTCGTTACGACATATCGCCTACATCGCTCAGTGTGTACGCATGTTTGCGCGCTCCCGACAGCCGCCAGGTTTGATGTGCTGCACATCAAACCTAGCACTATCGCTAGCAGCCAATGCATTGTTAAAGAATGACGGGACGGTGATCGTTACATCGTTCATTAAAGTCGTCCAGTGTGGACGCACAGTCACTGTTGACGGGCATTCGTTCGGATATCGCTCCAGTGTGTACGCAAGCCTAAGGACTACAGCTGCAACCGATAAAAGGGGGCGTAACTTAACACATTAGAAAAACCATGTTACGCTGTGGACAGGTTATGCAAAATCCGGCAGTATCTTCCCTGCATGCAATAAAGGAAACTTGCCATTACACACCGTGCATCGCTACCTGGTTTGTCTGGCTGCAAATTCCCAACTTTCAGCTGGATTTTCCCCAGCTTTAAATTAGATCCCAAGTACCCAGGGAAGAGATCAAGACTGCCAAACTTCAGAATTAGGTGTAACCGAACCAGCAACCAATAGGTCCATTCCACTAATTCTGTACTCACTATTGCATATGTAAGCCTAGTCCGGGAACGTTCCACCGAAACATTGTATACCTGCAAACTCTGAGGCCACAGTAAGCCATGTACACACTATACAACTGACAGATATTGGGTCGCTGCACCAGGGCCCGACGGTCGGTCCAAAACCTAGTATTTATTCTAGCACCCTGCACTGTGCAGTTCCTCTTTCCTGCCTGGGGTGTCGCTCTCTGCTCTGGTGCTTCTAGCACACTCTGGTCTGTAACTCAGCAGTTTGTTGCATCAGCTGAGTGTGCTAGAGGCACCAGAGCAAAGAGTGACACCCCAGGCAGGAAAGAAGAATTGCACTGGTGATAGGTGCAAGGGTGCTAGATTGATCAAAAACCCATAGGATGGGCTCCTGATATAGCATGTACTGCACACGCTGTCTTTCCTGTCGTTTTGGTATCATTCAGAAATTGCGGTGTGTGCGGACCTAGGCCAATGTCTGTTAATTAATTAGCATTCCCCTACGGAGACAAGATGAATTGGAATCAAAGGGATTGTTTAGAACTAACCGATTACTGTGTAGTGTGTAGGCTGTACATTGGGATCGTTTTGGTTGGTCAAAACCGGTCTAGTCATTTCCATCGTTTGGCAAATCTTATAGTGTGTGCCGACAGATGTGTCCTCATACATCTAGCCTCCTTGGGAGTTAAGCAGCCCTTCTAATGGCGCCATGCCGTGGCATGACTCAGTAGCGCTGAGCGTCTTAGTGTGCGACTTTTTACCTTCAAATGCGTCTTATTCACATAGTGATGCTAATAGCTAGCACAAGCAGCTTCTGCTGATTAAAATGATATACAGCATGCCTATGTTATGTGTGCGTCTCCGTGTGTATCTGCATGCAAAACGCTACGTTCCAGTGTTACAGTCGCTGACACTGTAACGTAGCATTTCACATACAGATAGACCAGCAGACGCACATATAACATAGGCATGCTGTATATCATTTTAATCAGCAGAAGCTGCTTGTGCTAGCTATTTGAATCACTGTGTGAATAAGATGCATTTAAAGGTAAAAAGTTGCACGAAATACGCTCAGCGCTACCGAGGCACACAGAGCTCCCGCGTTATGTGTGGCGTGACTTGTAGCGCATGGAGGATAGATGTATGTGGACACATCTGTAGCTGAACAAACAGAAAACTGAAACCCCAGAACTGTTAATGACTCTAGCTCTGTACTGGTAATAGAGATGCCAAACGCAGAAGTGAAACCAAAACTGTTGCAAACAAGTTATTAATAGCAAAGTGCAGTGACTGAACGTTGCACACTTTTGCATAAATAAGAGGACACTTTGAGGGATTCAATATGGGAGCGAAAAGTCCGTGCTGGACTTTTCGCTCCACATCGGAGATTTTCCTGGGATAAAGTATCGGGCGGGCAGGCGCCCGCTTTATCCCCGTATTCAATATAAAACCTACGAAAACGGGAAGTTGCGAAGTGGGATCTGTCTAAAAAAAACGAAATTTTCCTGGAATAAATTGTAGGACCCCCCTAAAGTTGTAAAAACATGGCGGATCACTATGGGTACCCCCATTTTAGCCTGCAAATGAAAGTCTGGGATTTAAATAGCCGCAGCAGGTGTTTTTTCCCGACATTGAAGAAGTCTTGCAGAAGAGCCCTTGGGGTTTTTTTTCCTTTTTTTAAGTGGTCCCATCAAATTTGGGGTACATGAAAATGGGTACTAGCATATTTTTATGTCCCTAAAGTAAGTTTTAAAAAATTCTGCAACTATGCACCTGCCGCTAATAGCCTATTCTAGAAAACACCTGCCGCATACTTGCAGAATAGCCCTGAACCTATTTCCCTATTTTTAAACACTTTTTTCCCATTTTTTTTCCACCCCAATTTTAATTAATTTTTTGTGGTGTCCCTATTTTTTTTTAAAACTTTTTTTGACACAGTTATTTTTAAAATGTCATTCCCAGGGGTGCAGGCTATTTTTTTTTAAGCCTGCACCCCTAAACCCCAATTCTGCCACCTATTCGCCACCTATTCAGTGGTGAAAAGTTATCCCCGTAGACTTTTCGAACCTGCGAAAAGTCTTTGAAATTGAGGGCCTAATTCAGACCCGCTCGCAAGCGGGCCGATGGGGCCCTAGTACGCATGCGCACGACGGAGGGAGCTCCGTCGTGCGCATGCGCGAGACCCGCATAGCGACAGCCAAGCTGTCGCTATGGCTCTCGCACCATAGGGGGCGTGCTGTCAATGGTGAGGACAGCACGCACCCTTTGGTGGGCGTGCCGGGGGCGTTACTACCAGACGGAGGCGTTCCCATGGGAACGCCTACCGTCTGGGGCCGGCCCCACTGACATCAATAGTGATGTCAGTGGGAGTGCTTTTGGCTCCGATAGAGCCAAAAGCACTCCTGGGCTTGCGGCAGCGAGACCCTACCGCAGGGTCTCGTCGCAAGCCCAATGGTCGCGATGGTCTTGACCATCGCGACCATCTTTTTGGCCGCTCGCATAAGCTGTGGGTGGTAACCCACAGCTATGCGAGTGGCCAGGAGGCCGCTCCAATTTTAGGTAGGAGGGCCCTGATTCAGAGCGAGCGCTCTGGTCAGAACGTCCGGCTCTGAATCAGGCCCTGAATACGGTGTAAAACCAAAACCTCCGAAAATGACATCATTGGTGCGAAAACATCGCAAAAACTAAGTTTTCGCTCCATATTGAATACCCCTATTTGTATTGTATTTAATGCAAAAAAAGTACTATATGTTTTGGATGAATTGTAGGACGTTTTAAAGCATGCTACGTACAGTGATTACTTCATTTGAAGATAGAAATTAGAATATGCTTTTCATTTTGAGACAATAGAATGTTGAATAATTAATTTGATAATTAGCAATGGGCTGTATGCAGCTGCCAATAGTTATCGGAATGTTCATCGCTCTCAATTCAACTTCTCTATCTCGAACCACATAATAAAAGAGTTTCATGGCTCTCTCTGCGTCAGGGGGGATGGGTACGGGATCCCAACAGGGAAAGGATACCGACACTTGTCGGTAGGTATGTTAGCCCTTCCCCTCTCCTTACCCTAAACCTAACCTCCCCTTCCCCACACCCTATACCCAATATAAAGTAGGATATAGAGCCAGGAGGCAGCATGTGACAGAGGATATAGAGACAGGAGGCAGCGTGTGAGGGAGGATATAGAGACAGGAGGCAGCGTGTGAGGGAGGATAAAGAGATACAGGGCAGTGTATAGAGGATATAGAGACAGGAGGCAGCGTGTGACAGAGGACATAGAGCCAGGAGGCAGCGTGTGAGGGAGGATATAGAGACAGGAGGCAGCGTGTGAGGGAGGATATAGAGACAGGAGGCAGCGTGTGAGGGAGGATATAGAGACAGGAGGCAGCGTGTGACGGAGGATATAGAGACAGGAGGCAGCGTGTGACGGAGGATATAGAGACAGGAGGCAGCGTGTGAGGGAGGATATAGAGACAGGAGGCAGCGTGTGAGGGAGGATATAGAGACAGGAGGCAGCGTGTGAGGGAGGATATAGAGACAGGAGGCAGCGTGTGACGGAGGATAAAGAGATACAGGGCAGTGTATGAGGGAGGATAGAGAGGAGGCAGTATATGGAGATACAGGTCAGTATATGACGTATGATATAGTAAGGCAGAGTATGAGGGAGGATATAGAGATACAGGGCAGTGTGTGATGGAGGATGTGGAGATACAGGACAGTATATGACGTGGGGTATAGTGAGGCAGTGTATGAGGGAGGATATAGAGATACAGGGCAGTATATGACGTGGGGTATAGTGAGGCAGAGTATGAGGGGGATATATAGATACAGGGCAGTATATGACGTGGGGTATAGTGAGGCAGTGTATGAGGGAGGATATAGAGATACAGCACAGTATATGATGTGGGGTATAGTGAGGCAGTGTATGAGGGAGGATATAGAGATACAGGGCAGTATATGACATGGGGTATAGTGAGGCAGTGTATGAAAGAGGGATATAGAGATACAGGGCAGTGTATGACGTAGGGTATAGTGAGGCAGTGTATGAGGGAGGATATAGAGATACAGGGCAGTATATGATGTGGGGTATAGTGATGCAGTGTATGAGGGAGGATATAGAGATACAGGGCAGTATATGACGTTGGGTATAGTGAGGCAGTGTATGAAGGAGGATATAGAGATACAGGCAGTATATGACGTGGGGTATAGTGATGCAGTGTATGAGCGAAGCTATAGAGATACAGGGCAAGGTATGAGGGAGGATATAGAGATACAGGGCAGTATATGGCGTGGGGTATAGTTAGGCAGTGTATGAGGGAGGATATAGAGATACAGGGCAGTATATGGCGTGGGGTATAGCGAGGCAGTGTATGAGGGAGGATATAGAGATACAGGACAGTATATGATGTGGGGTATAGTGAGGCAGTGTATGAGGGAGGATATAGAGATATAGGTCAGTATATGATGTTGGGTATAGTGAGGCAGTGTATGAGGGAGGATATAGAGATATAGATCAGTATATGACGTTGGGTATAGCGAGGCAGTGTATGAGGAAGGATATAGAGATACAGGTCAGTATATGACGTCGGGTATAGCGAGGCAGTATATGAGGGAGGATATAGAGATACAGGACAGTATATGACATGGGGTATAGTGAGGCAGTATATGAGGGAGTATATAGAGATACAGGACAGTATATGATGTGGGGCATAGTGAGGCAGTGTATGAGGGAGGATCCAGAGATATAGGGCAGTATATGACGTGGAGTATAGCGAGGCAGTGTATGAAAGAGGGATATAGAGATAGAGGGCAGTGTATGACGTTGGGTATAGCGAGGCAGTGTATGAGGGAGGGATATAGAGATACAGGCAGTATATGATGTTGGGTATAGCGAGGCAGTGTATGAGGGAGGATATAGAGATACAGGGCAGTATATGACATGGGGTATAGTGAGGCAGTGTATGAAAGAGGGATATAGAGATACAGGGCAGTGTATGACGTAGGGTATAGTGAGGCAGTGTATGAGGGAGGATATAGAGATACAGGGCAGTATATGATGTGGGGTATAGTGATGCAGTGTATGAGGGAGGATATAGAGATACAGGGCAGTATATGACGTTGGGTATAGTGAGGCAGTGTATGAAGGAGGATATAGAGATACAGGCAGTATATGACGTGGGGTATAGTGATGCAGTGTATGAGCGAAGCTATAGAGATACAGGGCAAGGTATGAGGGAGGATATAGAGATACAGGGCAGTATATGGCGTGGGGTATAGTTAGGCAGTGTATGAGGGAGGATATAGAGATACAGGGCAGTATATGGCGTGGGGTATAGCGAGGCAGTGTATGAGGGAGGATATAGAGATACAGGACAGTATATGATGTGGGGTATAGTGAGGCAGTGTATGAGGGAGGATATAGAGATATAGGTCAGTATATGATGTTGGGTATAGTGAGGCAGTGTATGAGGGAGGATATAGAGATATAGATCAGTATATGACGTTGGGTATAGCGAGGCAGTGTATGAGGAAGGATATAGAGATACAGGTCAGTATATGACGTCGGGTATAGCGAGGCAGTATATGAGGGAGGATATAGAGATACAGGACAGTATATGACATGGGGTATAGTGAGGCAGTATATGAGGGAGTATATAGAGATACAGGACAGTATATGATGTGGGGCATAGTGAGGCAGTGTATGAGGGAGGATCCAGAGATATAGGGCAGTATATGACGTGGAGTATAGCGAGGCAGTGTATGAAAGAGGGATATAGAGATAGAGGGCAGTGTATGACGTTGGGTATAGCGAGGCAGTGTATGAGGGAGGGATATAGAGATACAGGCAGTATATGATGTTGGGTATAGCGAGGCAGTGTATGAGGGAGGATATAGAGATACAGGGCAGTATATGACATGGGGTATAGTGAGGCAGTGTATGAGGGAGGATATAGACATACAGGGCAGTTTATGGCGTGGGGTATAGCGAGGCAGTGTATGAGGGAGGATATAGAGATACAGGGCAGTGTATGAGGGAGGATATAGAGATACAGGGCAGTATATGACTGAGTATAGCGAGGCAGTGTATGACGGAGGACAGAGAGCTGTAAGGAGGACATATATAATGGAGGCTGGCAGCAGTGAGCGGATATGACAGAGGGGAGGACAGAGGCCCCGCCGCCCCCAGGTGACCCCTCTTTCTTTCTCACCAGGTGCGTGATCTTCTTTAAACATCCACTTCATGTTACCGAGCGGTGACAGCAGCGACAACAACAACAGGGCGTGGTCTACCTCTGACAACACTTCCGGAGCAGAATGTTCTCCGCGCCCGACTCCGCCCACACAGTTGTGTACAAAATAGGGAAGGGCGCCTGACTCCGCCCACACAGTAGCGTAAGGGAGGGGGAGGGGCGTCTGACTCCACCCACACATATCATACAGCCGGAGAGGGCGTGGCGTGCCGCTGCAGGGGCGGGGCCAGGCTTGGTGGTGGCAGAAGCTTTACAGTATATACACTGCTCAAAAAAATACAGGGAACACTTAAACAACACAATGGGGCCCATTTATCAAAGTGCATTTGAGGTAAATTCCGGGGGTCTACCTTAAATACTAAGTATCCCCCGGATGTGTGAAGGAGGGACCGCAGCAGCTATCTCCGATACCTGCTGCAATCCCTCCATTGCCGCCGGCAGCCGCCTCCCCCATAGGTTGTTATGGGGGATGCGATGCTGCCAAATGTAGCATTCCCGATATTGACCCCAGCAGCTAACGTCATCTGAAGATCGCGTTAGCCGCTGTGTCCTATGGGCACTTACCCGAATTTCAGCCGGCGGAGGGATCTCCCTTATACATCCGCCGGCAATGGTTGCCGCTCATGTGCAGTCCGCGTGACTGCGCATGCGCAGCAGCCCGGAATGCGCTCCGGCCACATCGCAGGGACGGGCTCTTTTCGGAGTCCGTCTCCCTGCATGTGCCGGGTCATACATTCGGCCGGTATGATCGCATTTTGCAATGCGATCATGGGCGGTACTGCATGCCCTGATCGCATTGCAAAATGCGATCCTTAATAAATGGGCCCCAATGTAACTCCAAGTCATTCAGACTTCTGTGAAATCAAACTGTCCACTTAGGAAGCAACATTGACAATCAATTTCACATGCTGTTGTGCAAATGGAATCAGTGGCGTAACTAGGGTATTTGGAGCCCAGGGAAATTTGAAAAGGGAGCCCCCCCCCCTCAATATCCCGAGACGTGCGCGCGCCTTCGAAAAAAAAAATGTGCGTGGTCAGTTAAAAATGGGGCGTGTCAACATGACACACCATGTCATGTTGACCACGCACCATGAAATGTGCGTGGTCAGTTAAAAATGGGGCGTGTCAACATGACCCCAGTATGCAGTTGTGGTCCCTCTTATGCAGGCCCATATTAGTGCCCCTTATACAGTATCCCCAGTAGTGGTCCCCCTTATACAGCTCCCAATTAGTTCCCCTTACTCAGTACCCCCAGTAGTGGCCCCCCCAAATGCAGTGCCCCACGTAGTGTTCCCCCTTATGCAGTGCCCCCAGTAGCAGTCCCCACAATGCAGTGCGCCCAGTAGCGGTATCCCCTTATGCAGTGCCCTTTATATGGTGCCCCCAGTAGTAGTCCCCCCCTATGCAGTGCCCTTTATATAGTGCCCCCAGCAGTAGTCCCCCCCCCATGCAGTTTTCCTAGTAGTGATCCCCCCTATCCAGTGCCCCCTGTAGTGGTCCTTCCTATTATTGCCCCCAGTAGTGGTCCCCCGAGTGCAGTGCCTCTAGTAGTAGGCCCCTTTTATAATGCCCCCAGTGGTAGTTCCCCCCCAAATAGTGGTCCCCAGTAGAGTAGCCCCCCCCAGTAGAGGTCCTCCCAATGGCGCCCCCAGTAGTAGCCACCCCTCCCCCAGTAGTAGCCACCCCCCTCCCCCGTTGTGCAGATAGGTTAAAAAATAAATAAATATATATATATATATATATAAAAATATACTTACCTGAATCTCTGCTCCTGCTCGCGACGCCGCTCCCGCCCGGGCTGGCGCGCTCAGCATTATGGGACAGACGTCATGACGTCAGTCCCATTACCCACTGCAGGAGCCGGACGGAAGTCCGGCTCTTGCAGTGGGTGCTGCAGCAGTCAGTGAGAGTCTATCTGACTCTCATTGGCTGCTGTTTAACACACGCATCGCCGCCAGCGCTGGTGGCGATGCGTGTGTTATGCACAGCCTGAGCCCGCCTCCTAGCGCTATTGGGCAAGCGCTCAGGGGGAGGGAACGGGCTCAGGTGTGAAGCACAGGACCGGCGCTGGAAGCCTAGCGCCGGTCCTGTGTAAATGTGTAGCGCTGACCGCACTCATTACGGTCGGCGCTACACTGGCTAACTAGGGCGGGCGGGCCAATACCGTGGCCGGCGGCGCAGTCCAACGGCACCCAAGGCACGCACCCCGCTCGCCCTGCCCTAGTTACGCCACTGAATGGAATAGACAACAGGTGGAAATTATAGGCAATTAGCAAGACACCCCCAATAAAGGAGTAGTTCTGAAGGTGATGACCACAGACAACTTCTCAGTTCCTATGCTTTTTGGCTGATGTTTTGGTCACTTTTGAATGCTGGCGGTGCTTTCACTCTAGTGGTAGCATGAGACGGAGTCTACAACCCACACAAGTGGCTCAGCTAGTGCACCTCATCCAGGATGGCACATCAATGGGAGCTGTGGCAAGAAGGTTTGCTGTGTCTGTCAGCGTAGTGTCCAGAGCATGGAGGCGCTACCAAGAGACAGGCCAGTACATCAGGAGACGTGTAGGAGGCCGTAGGAGGGCAACAACCCAGCAGCAGGACCGCTACCTCCGCCTTTGTGCAAGGAGGAACAGGAGGAGCACTGCCAGAGCCCTGCAAAATGACCTCCAGCAGGCCACAAATGTGCATGTGTCTGCTCAAACAGTCAGAAACAGACTCCATGAGGGCAGTATGAGGGCCCGACGTCCACAGGTGGGAGTTGTGCTTACAGCCCAACACCATGCAGGACGTTTGGCATTTGCCAGAGAACACCAAGATTGACAAATTCGCCACTGGCGCCCTGTGCTCTTCACAGATGAAAGCAGGCTCACACTGAGCACGTGACAGACGTGACAGAGTCTGGAGACGTCAAGGAGAACGTTCTGCTGCCTGCAACATCCTCCAGCATGACCGGTTTGGCAGTGGGTCAGTAATCGTGTGGGGTGGCATTTCTTTGGGGGGCCGCACAGCCCTCCATGTGCTCGCTAGAGGTAGCCTGACTGCCATTAGGTACCGAGATGAGATCCTCAGACCCCTTGTGAGACCATATGCTGGTGCGGTTGGCCCTGGGTTCCTCCTAATGCAAGACAATGCTAGACCTCATGTGGCTCGAGTGTGTGAGCAGTTCCTGCAAGACGAAGGCATTGAAGCTATGGACTGGCCCGCCCGTTCCCCAGACCTGAATCCAATTGAGCACATCTGGGACGTCATGTCTCGCTCCATCCACCAACACCACGTTGCACCACAGACTGTCCAAGAGTTGGCAGATGCTTTAGTCCAGGTCTGGGAGGAGATCCCTCAGGAGTCCATCCGCCACCTCACCAGGAGCATGCCCAGGCGTTGTAGGGAGGTCATACAGGCACATGGAGGCCACACACACTACTGAGCCTGAGTTTGACTTGTTTTAAGGACATTAAAGTTGGAGCAGCCTGTAGTGTGTTTTTCCACTTTAATTTTGAGTGTGGCTCCAAAACCAGACCTCCATGGGTTAATAAATTTGATTTCCAATCATAATTTTTGTGTGATTTTGGTGTCAGCACATTCAACTATGTAAAGAACAAAGTATTTAATAAGAAAATTTCATTCATGCAGATCTAGGATGTGTTATTTTAGTCTTCCCTTTATTTTTTGGAGCAGTGTATAACCAGTTACCAAATCCGCGTATAACAAGCAGAATTGGGCTGTTTTTTTTTCAAGTTGCTTGTGTTTTTTGATGGTTGCAGGATGCTTGTTTTTGAGAAAGCTGATAAACAGGCCGTCGGTATTCTCTATGGGCCTGATTCAGAGCCGGACGCTATTTGCGCTCGCTCGTTCATTAAAAAGGGGTGGCTATTCAAATGAACCGTTCGCACTTTGCGGTCTGTTCACACCTCTATGTCTGAACAAGCGAACAAAACTTGCGGTCGTAATTTTGAAAAAGATGCCCCCCTGGCCGCTCGCACCATACGTCATGTCTGCTATTTAATAGATTAATCGAGTACATCGAACAGCGTGTGAACTGCTCGCTATTCTTGTGGTTGGTTTTTCCTACCACAATCATGCGAGCAGTTCTGACTATAAAATAACCCAGTGACGTGGTCAATGAAGCTCCTGTATTAATTATGCACACCCATAAAACGCCCGTTTTGACCGTTAAGCACTCCTGCGTTCTGATTTCCACTCCCAGTTTTCAAGCACCTTCCCGTTACCACCCACATACGCCTCCTCCTGTCACTCAAAATAGCAGGCATTCGCTATTTAGCGAACAAACGATTTTCAGCCGCAGTGACTGGTTCGCGCATGCGTATTAAAATCCGTACGCATGCGCAGTTGTGCGAACATCGGTCAGAACGAACGAGCGGCCGCTTACGAGCGGCTCTGAATCAGGCCCTGAGTCAGCAAGGATCGCAACTGCGATTACGCACGCAATCGGCCGATTGTTGCGTGCTGCATATGCATCAGTGGAGTAACTTCATCCCAGTTGCCCGGAGGCAACATAAATGTTGGTGCCCCACCCCCAATTTTAAAATTTATCACCTCCCAGCACCTGTGCCAGCCCCAGCTGCTGCCGCCCTCCTATATAGTTCCTTTATACAGTGTCCCCAGTAGTGGTCCCAATATGCAGTGCCGTCAGTAGAGGTCTCCCTATGCAGTGCCCGCCTATGTAGTGCCCCCCAGTAATGGTCCCCCTATGCAGTACCTCCAGTAGTGGTCTCCCTATGCAGTGCCTCCAGTAGTGCCCCTTATACAGTGCCCCCAGTAGTGGTCCCCCTATGCAGTGCCCCATATACAGTGCCCTCAGTAGTGGTCCCCCTATGCAGTGCCCCCAGTAGTGCCCATTATACAGTGCCCCCAGTAGTAATAATTCCCCCTGTAATAATGCCCCCTGTAGTAGTGCCCCCAGTAGTAATGCTCCCTGCAGTGCCCCAGTAGTAATGCCCCTTGAAGTGCCCCCAGTAGTAAGGGCCCCTGTAATGCCCCCAGTTGTAGTGCTCCCAATAGTGCCCCCAGTAGTAAGGGCTCTGTAGTGCCCCCATATGATGCCCCCAGTAGTAAGGTGCTGTAGTGCCCCCATAGGATGCCCCCAGTAGTAAGGATCCTGTAGTGCCCCCAGTAGTAAGCCCCCCCGCACGCACGCGCACACACAACACTTACCTTAAACCCCGTTCCAGTGCCTGTTTCCGTCCTTCCCCGGCACTAGCTCCTCGGAACAATGGGAGTGACGTCTTGGTTTGTGATTACGCACGCACAGAGAACCCATTAGCAAAGTGAGTGACAGGTAGTCAGCGTTTGGGGGTAGTAAAGGGGGGTGGTTAAAAAAAACGCAGGCACTGTCTGACCATTTACATGCCGTTACATGGCCTTGCATAAATTAGCCATTGCTCTCTGTGTGTCAGGAGAGACGCTGTATCTGAGATAGGTCAGACCTGCTGAAAGGGCTGCATTGCTGGTCGATGTGCGTCGATGTTACTGATATTAACGCTGCTACGCGATGTCAGAAGCAGGTGAGAAGGCAGCGGTGGGCGTCCTTATGCACTGGAAAGGTTTGGAACTATTAGCAGATTTTTGCTGCTGTGTACCATAAGAAAAATCGCAGCTGCAATTGCATTAGCGTCCATCTCTGATCAGGCCCTAAGACGCTGGGGTATTTGTTGCAAGGCTTTTAAAACAAGTCCTGTTATGCTTCCTGTTATGCTCAGGAATGTATAACATGGAAACTTCTATAGATGATGCAGACAGCTCAGATAAACTTGCTTAAATCCACTTTATACAAATCCTCTTTACCTCACACAGTGTGCCCCGCACTTTACCTCATACAGTGCCCTGCACTTTACCTTGCACAGTGTGCCCTGCACTTTACCTCGCTCCACACTTTACCTCAGTGTGCCCCGCACTTTACCTCATACACAGTGCCCTGCACTTTACCTCGCTCCGCACTTTACCTCACAGTGTGCCCCGCACTTCACCTGATAGTGGGCTCTGCACCCACTAGACTTTACATAGTGAGCCTGATTCAGACCCGCTCCCGAGCGCTCGCCAGTGGGTCGATGTTGCCCAAGTGCGCATGTGCATGACGGAGGCGGCTCCGTCGTGCACATGCGTGAGACCCGAATAACGACGGCCAAGCCGTCGTTATGGGTCTCGCACCAAAGGGGGCGTGCTGTCAAATGGTGATTGACAGCACGCCCCCTTTGGTGGGTGGTCGGGGGCGTGGCTGCCCAGACGGAGGCGTTCCCATGAGAAAGCCTACCGTCTGTGGCCTGCCCCACTGACATTACTAGTGATGTCAGTGGGAGTGCTTTTGGCTCTGATAGAGCCAAAAGCACTCCAGGGCTTGCAACAGCGAGACCCTACCACAAGGGTCTCGTCGCAAGCCCGATGGTCGCGATGGTCTTCACCATCGCGACCATCATTTTGGCTGCTCGCTATAGCTGTAGGAGGGATGGCCCTGATTCAAAGCGAGCGCTCTGTCAGAGCGTCCGGCTCTGAATCAGGGCCAGTGTGTACTTTATCTGTTCCTCTACTATTTTCTTTACTAGCTAGTTATATTAAGAATATGTTCTATAGTAGCCAAATTCCTTTATGTAATGTTATTTGAGTTACTATTTAATATTTATGCATTTAATATTTAGAATTTTCTTTAATTATGCAAAAAAAAAAAAAATACTTACAATGTTTTAATAATAAAGTTCTTTTGTTACATTGATTTGGCCTTGTTATTTATTTATTTAATATAAGTGCAAAGTTGCATATTGTAAGATATTGTTTTATCTTTACTTAGAAACATTATTCCTCAGTGCATACAAAGGACCATGGGCCTGATTCAGCGCCGGACGCTCTGAACGAGCGCTCGCTCTGAATCAAGGCGTTTTGTGGTAGGGTCTCGTGGCCGCAAGCCCCAGAGAGCTTCTGGCTCTAATAGAGCCGGAAGCTCTCCCACTGACATAACTGGTGATGTCAGTGGGGCCACCCCAAAAAGGCAGGCGTTCCTTCGGGAACGCCTCCGTTTGGCCAGCCACCCCCCCCTGCCCCCCTACCAAATGGGGCGAGCAGTCAATCACCATCGACAGCTCGCCCCCTTTGGTGTGAGACCTGGAGTGACGGAGCACCCGCCGCTAGCCGGGTCTCGCGCATGCGCACAACGGAGCCGGCTCCGTCATGCGCATGCCCAGTGGGCAAACATCGACCCAGTTGCGAGCGCTCAGCGCTTGCGACCGGGTCTGAATCAGGCCCCATGTACCAATATATACAGTGGGCAATTTTCCCCTGAAATATTTTTTCGGAGGAAACGAGAGAATATCTTAAGTTCACCAATTACATTATAATATGTATTAAAAAAATCCATTATTCTATAAAAGCCAATTTTGTGCTGAAAAATATCATTGTAAAGACATTAAAGGCAGATTGTAGAAATCGTTATATGTATTTTAATTAAATTTACAATAAGGTTTATGGTTTTCATTAAATTAACCGTTAAGTTGGACTTTTTTGGATTGGTATAGGCTTGTTTCTCACTTCAGAGTTACAACACTGTATATAACAGTAAAGTCTCCTTTCTGCACGCTGCTGTATAGTCTATCTATATATATTTATGTGCAGCTATCTCTCACGGGTTGGGTATGATATCCCGGCTGTCGGGAAGCCGTTGGTCATAATACCGACAGCGGCATTCCCGTCAGCCTGAATACCGACACCCATAGGACGCTATGGTAAGTACTTTTCTAACCCACCCTCCCTGATGCCTAACCCTAACCTCCCCCCTCTAGAGCCTAAACCTAACCTCCCCCTCCCAGCACCCTACACCTAACACCCCCTCCCTGGTGCCTAAACCTAACCTTCCCCTCCCCGCACCCTAATCGTCCCTCCCCGATGACTAACTCTAACCTAACTCCGCTAGCTAACGCTAACCTCCCCCTAACACTCCGATACTTACCTTCGGGATGCCGACGGTTGGGATACTGGTGCCAGGATCCCGGCCCGTCAGGATTCCGCATGCCAGGATGCCGACTACATCCCATCTCTCACTAATTAGTAATAAAGACCATTATATGCATAGTATAAATGGTGGCTGATACTGAATTGGACGCGAAGCGCCTGTTTGGCATGATGTTGCGGAAGCCAGATCATAGTTGCCGAATGGGGGTGCTAAGTCATTATGGCCCACCCCAAATCGAATAATAAAGTCACCTGGACTATCCACTTCACTTGGGCAGCGTGCAGCCTCCAGCAAACTTGCCCACTTTTCCAGCCATCCGGGAGGGTAGGAAAGTATGAGCCAGATTTACTATCTTATGCCTTGCCGACTTTCTGGCTACCCCCTCAGGGGTGTGACTACACGATCGTGGCCCCACCCCCAATCTACAATGCAGAGATTACCAGCATTATAAAGTGGGTACGCTGAATCGCGTCAACGGCCGCCCGGACCTCCCACTTTACTCTGAAAGAGGGTGGCGCTGGGAGGATGCGGGTCAGCCTCCGGAAGACTTGAATGCTCTTCCAGGTGGTCTGGAGATGCACTTACGATTCGGGAACCTCCCAGTCGTTCCGAGAGAGTTGGCAAATACCAATGAGAGTTTCCGTAGGGCTAATGCAAGGAAATGTGCGGCTTCATATGGAAACCAGCTTCACCCACTCTGTCCACAGCCACTCAGTGCAAGAGATCCAACAGGAACAGACTTATCTTCTCCGTACGTGCGATTTAGAATAGCACTGAACTCTAGCTACACACCCACTACAGTTCCATGACACTCCCACGAGACAGATCACTTTGCTGCCCAGTTCCCGCCCCTAAATGCCCATTTCAAGCAAAGAGAGGTCCGGCCAATATCCGTCCAAATCACAATCACCCAGAGATAAGTAAAGATGAACTTGCTTCTGTGCATGTGCAGTATGCTGAAGCTCGGTACTTGCATCCGTGAAAGGTCAATCTTGTGACAATTTGGGTAGGGTTAGGCACTGGGGGAGGGTTAGGGGTTAGCGATATACTTACAGCCGGAAGCGCCGCACCATGAGCCAGAAGTCATGAGTAAGACACTGCTGGAGCCACCTGAACCGCCGTGCCAGGTAAGTCACCACTAGACCACCAGTTATGTTTTGTCGACTTTCTAAGCATGTCGACAATTTATCAGTAAAAAAAATCGAATGATCTCGGCGCTTATCTAGCACACCTGATATTATTCTATAATACCAATGTGTAATTCATTTGTATATTTCATATATTAGATTACAGCTGCATGTCCTAAATTTTGGGATTTGTGAATACCCATTGAACACACTAAAAAAAGAAATATATTGAAAGGACTGCGCTAATAAAAATATTTCATTTGTGAAATGGCAGAAAATTAGATATAGCAATCACAGCTCCGTTAATCGTAAGGTAAATTATTTTACTCACAATTAGTTGACATATAGATCTCTCGCTGTTTGCAAATATACAATCGATACACAATAAAAAATATACATAATAAGAAATAAATAATGAAAATACTGCAAACATTAAAGCATAGTGATAATAATCATAAAAAGTCTCATGTGTGTGCACATCACTTTTGTTTAAATATTGCGATGGGTGTAATATTTCTATAATTAAGATACTTGGTCCAGTTTAAAAATTCCACAATGATGTCCAATTGGACTGGTAAGTGAATTGACAAGCTGAATTGTCACAAGGAAATAACTCCAAAGGACCTGCGGTTGATCTGTAGAGCAAGTGTCCTTGAACCCTAATATAGCATGTGGTGGATCGCAATCGGTATGAAACCAATACCTCTGAATTTCTATTATCATGTAGGATTCAAGTATTTTTGCTAATATTGCTGCAGTGTTCTGGAGGGAGTCTTCTTTTTTTCTGTGGTTCAGTATAAACCCCACCCTTTACAAGCACCTGAGCAATATCATTAAGCTGATGTGAGCGACCACCATACTTTCTATTTGCAGTTCTGAGAGGCATGAAAGGAGCCAGCATTGGGAGGATGTGCTGGTCCGTATAGTGCCATTTGGAGGTTTTTTGGGGTACCTCCTAGGTGAGTCAGCTCTCAGCTTATACATGTGCTGTTATCTTGCAGTACATTAATTGTAATTATATGACCCAGAGTGGGTGCTACTATTTTGTAGCAATAATTATTTTGGGGTGAGCGTTTGGGCGTGGGGCCCCCGGAGTGGCTCTGGCTGGGCCTTTTTCATGGCATCACCACTTAATTCACATAGATATTTTTTCATCACCTTTCCATTTGTTTGTTTATTCTGTATGTAATTTTAATTATTTCTTATTATATTATCACTTATTGATTATCTTGACACAACTATACTTTAGACTTCACTATTACCTTTCTTCCATTTTTCGTGTGATGCCCTGGGAGTGGTCCTTGGCTGGGTTCTTTTGGGCTGCTCTGCGCCCTGGACGTGAACCCCTTAATGTTAGGGACCCCGGTATAGAGGAGCCTTGATGCTGGCCCGGCGCTTAATCATATATTTGCAAATGTATGCAACCAATACCTCTGAATTTCTATTATCATGTAGGATTCAAGTATTTTTGCTAATATTGCTGCAGTGTGCTGGAGGGAATCTTATTTTTTCCGTTTTTTCTGTGGTTGTAATTAGATGCAGCACGCTACAGTACATGGGTACAGCTGTAATTAGATGCAGCATGCTACAGTACATGGGTACAGCTGCAATTAGATGCAGCATGCTACAGTACATGGGTACAGCTGTAATTAGATGCAGCATGCTACAGTACATGGGTACAGCTGTAATTAGATGCAGCATGCTACAGTACATGGGTACAGCTGTAATTAGATGCAGCATCCTACAGTACATGGGTACAGCTGTAATTAGATGCAGCATCCTACAGTACATGGGTACAGTTGTAATTAGATGCAGCATCCTACGGTACATGGGCACAGCTGTAATTAGATGCAGCATCCTACGGTACATGGGTACAGCTGTAATTAGATGCTACATCCTACAGTACATGGGTACAGCTGTAATTAGATGCAACATCCTACAGTACATGGGTACAGCTGTAATTAGATGCAGCATGCTACAGTACATGGATACAGCTGTAATTAGATGCAGCATCCTACAGTACATGGGTACAGCTGTAATTAGATGCAGCATCCTACAGTACATGGGTACAGCTGTAATTAGATGCAGCATCCTACGGTACATGGGCACAGCTGTAATTAGATGCAGCATGCTACAGTACATGGATACAGCTGTAATTGGATGCAGCATCCTACAGTACATGGGCACAGTTGTAATTAGAGAGAGAATCCTACAGTACATGGGTACAGCTGTAATTAGACGTAGCATCCTACGGTACATGGGTACAGCTGTAATTAGATGCAGCATCCTACAGTAATATGGGTACAGCTGTAATTAGATGCAGCATGCTACAGTACATGGGTACAGCTGTAATTAGATGCAGCATCCTACGGTACATGGGTACAGCTGTAATTAGATGCAGCATCCTACAGTACATGGGTACAGTTGTATTTAGAGAGAGCATCCTACAGTACATGGGTACAACTGTAATTAGATGCAGCATCCTACAGTACTTGGGTACAGCTGTAATTAGATGCAGCATCCTACGGTACATGGTACAGCTGTAATTAGATGCAGCATCCTACAGTACATGGGTACAGCTGTAATTAGATGCTACATCCTACAGTACATGGGTATAGCTGTAATTAGATGCTACATCCTACAGTACATGGGTATAGCTGTAATTAGATGCAGCATCCTACAGTACATGGGTATAGCTGTAATTAGATGCAGCATCCTACGGTACATGGGTACAGCTGTAATTAGATGCAGCATCCTACAGTACATGGGTACAGCTGTAATTAGATGCAGCATGCTACAGTACATGGGTACAGCTGTAATTAGATGCAGCATCCTACAGTACATGGGTACAGCTGTAATTAGATGCAGCATCCTACAGTACATGGGTACAGTTGTAATTAGATGCAGCATCCTACGGTACATGGGCACAGCTGTAATTAGATGCAGCATCCTACGGTACATGGGTACAGCTGTAATTAGATGCTACATCCTACAGTACATGGGTACAGCTGTAATTAGATGCAACATCCTACAGTACATGGGTACAGCTGTAATTAGATGCAGCATCCTACAGTACATGGGTACAGTTGTAATTAGATGCAGCATGCTACAGTACATGGATACAGCTGTAATTAGATGCAGCATCCTACAGTACATGGGTACAGCTGTAATTAGATGCAGCATCCTACAGTACATGGGTACAGCTGTAATTAGATGCAGCATCCTACGGTACATGGGCACAGCTGTAATTAGATGCAGCATGCTACAGTACATGGATACAGCTGTAATTGGATGCAGCATCCTACAGTACATGGGCACAGTTGTAATTAGAGAGAGAATCCTACAGTACATGGGTACAGCTGTAATTAGACGTAGCATCCTACGGTACATGGGTACAGCTGTAATTAGATGCAGCATCCTACAGTAATATGGGTACAGCTGTAATTAGATGCAGCATGCTACAGTACATGGGTACAGCTGTAATTAGATGCAGCATCCTACAGTAATATGGGTACAGCTGTAATTAGATGCAGCATGCTACAGTACATGGGTACAGCTGTAATTAGATGCAGCATCCTACGGTACATGGGTACAGCTGTAATTAGATGCAGCATCCTACAGTACATGGGTACAGCTGTAATTAGATGCAGCATCCTACAGTACATGGGTACAGCTGTAATTAGATGCAGCATCCTACAGTACATGGGTACAGCTGTAATTAGATGCAGCTTCCTACAGTACATGGGTACAGCTGTAATTAGATGCAGCTTCCTACAGTACTTGGGTACAGCTGTAATTAGATGCAGCATCCTACGGTACATGGTACAGCTGTAATTAGATGCAGCATCCTACAGTACATGTGTATAGCTGTAATTAGATGCAGCATCCTACAGTACATGGGCACAGCTGTAATTAGATGCAGCATCCTACAGTACATGGGTACAGCTGTAATTAGATGCAGCATCCTACAGTACATGGGTACAGCTGTAATTAGATGCAGCATCCTACAGTACATGGGTACAGCTGTAATTAGATGCTACATCCTACAGTACATGGGTACAGCTGTAATTAGATGCAGCATCCTACAGTACATGGGCACAGCTGTAATTAGATGCTGCATCCTACAGTACATGGGTACAGCTGTAATTAGATGCAGCTTCCTACAGTACATGGGTACAGCTGTAATTAGATGCAGCATGCTACAGTACATGGGTACAGCTGTAATTAGATGCAGCATCCTACAGTACATGGGTACAGCTGTAATTAGATGCAGCATGCTACAGTACATGGGTACAGCTGTAATTAGATGCAGCATGCTACAGTACATGGGTACAGCTGTAATTAGATGCAACATCCTACAGTACATGGGCACAGCTGTAATTAGATGCAGCATCCTACAGTACATGGGTACAGCTGTAATTAGATGCAGCATGCTACAGTACATGGGTACAGCTGTAATTAGATGCAGCATGCTACAGTACATGGGTACAGCTGTAATTAGATGCTGCATCCTACAGTACATGGGTACAGCTGTAATTAGATGCAACATCCTACAGTACATGGGTACAGCTGTAATTAGATGCAACATCCTACAGTACATGGGTACAGCTGTAATTAGATGCAACATCCTACAGTACATGGGTACAGCTGTAATTAGATGCAGCATCCTACAGTACATGGGTACAGCTGTAATTAGATGCAGCATGCTACAGTACATGGGTACAGCTGTAATTAGATGCTACATCCTACAGTACATGGATACAGCTGTAATTAGATGCAGCATGCTACAGTACATGGGTACAGCTGTAATTAGATGCTACATCCTACAGTACATGGGTACAGCTGTAATTAGATGCTATATCCTACAGTACATGGGTACAGCTGTAATTAGATGCTACATCCTACAGTACATGGGTACAGCTGTAATTAGATGCAGCATCCTACAGTACATGGGTACAGCTGTAATTAGATGCTACATCCTACAGTACATGGGTACAGCTGTAATTAGATGCAGCATGCTACAGTACATGGGTACAGCTGTAATTAGATGCAGCATGCTACAGTACATGGGTACAGCTGTAATTAGATGCAACATCCTACAGTACATGGGCACAGCTGTAATTAGATGCAGCATCCTACAGTACATGGGTACAGCTGTAATTAGATGCAGCATCCTACAGTACATGGGTACAGCTGTAATTAGATGCAGCATGCTACAGTACATGGGTACAGCTGTAATTAGATGCTACATCCTACAGTACATGGGTGCAGCTGTAATTAGATGCTACATCCTACAGTACAAGGGTACAGCTGTAATTAGATGCAGCATCCTACAGTACATGGGCACAGTTGTAATTAGATGCAGCATCCTACAGTACATGGGCACAGCTGTAATTAGATGCAGCATCCTACAGTACATGGGTACAGCTGTAATTAGATGCAGCATGCTACAGTACATGGGTACAGCTGTAATTAGATGCAACATCCTACAGTACATGGGTACAGCTGTAATTAGATGCAGCATCCTACAGTACATGGGTACAGCTGTAATTAGATGCAGCATCCTACAGTACATGGGTACAGCTGTAATAAGATGCAGCATGCTACAGTACATGGGTACAGCTGTAATTAGATGCAACATGCTACAGTACATGGGTACAGCTGTAATTAGATGCAGCATGCTACAGTACATGGGTACAGCTGTAATTAGATGCTACATCCTACAGTACATGGGCACAGCTGTAATTAGATGCAGCATCCTACAGTACATGGGTACAGCTGTAATTAGATGCAGCATGCTACAGTACATGGGTACAGCTGTAATTAGATGCAGCATGCTACAGTACATGGGTACAGCTGTAATTAGATGCTACATCCTACAGTACAAGGGTACAGCTGTAATTAGATGCAACATCCTACAGTACATGGGTACAGCTGTAATTAGATGCAACATCCTACAGTACATGGGTACAGCTGTAATTAGATGCAACATCCTACAGTACATGGGTACAGCTGTAATTAGATGCAGCATCCTACAGTACATGGGTACAGCTGTAATTAGATGCAGCATGCTACAGTACATGGGTACAGCTGTAATTAGATGCTACATCCTACAGTACATGGATACAGCTGTAATTAGATGCAGCATGCTACAGTACATGGGTACAGCTGTAATTAGATGCTACATCCTACAGTACATGGGTACAGCTGTAATTAGATGCTACATCCTACAGTACATGGGTACAGCTGTAATTAGATGCTACATCCTACAGTACATGGGTACAGCTGTAATTAGATGCAGCATCCTACAGTACATGGGTACAGCTGTAATTAGATGCTACATCCTACAGTACATGGGTACAGCTGTAATTAGATGCAGCATGCTACAGTACATGGGTACAGCTGTAATTAGATGCAGCATGCTACAGTACATGGGTACAGCTGTAATTAGATGCAGCATCCTACAGTACATGGGTACAGCTGTAATTAGATGCAGCATCCTACAGTACATGGGTACAGCTGTAATAAGATGCAGCATGCTACAGTACATGGGTACAGCTGTAATTAGATGCTACATCCTACAGTACATGGGTACAGCTGTAATTAGATGCAGCATGCTACAGTACATGGGTACAGCTGTAATTAGATGCAACATCCTACAGTACATGGGTACAGCTGTAATTAGATGCAGCATCCTACAGTACATGGGTACAGCTGTAATTAGATGCAGCATCCTACAGTACATGGGTACAGCTGTAATAAGATGCAGCATGCTACAGTACATGGGTACAGCTGTAATTAGATGCAACATGCTACAGTACATGGGTACAGCTGTAATTAGATGCAGCATGCTACAGTACATGGGTACAGCTGTAATTAGATGCTACATCCTACAGTACATGGGTACAGCTGTAATTAGATGCTACATCCTACAGTACATGGGCACAGCTGTAATTAGATGCAGCATGCTACAGTACATGGGTACAGCTGTAATTAGATGCTACATCCTACAGTACATGGGTACAGCTGTAATTAGATGCTACATCCTACAGTACATGGGTACAGCTGTAATTAGATGCTACATCCTACAGTACATGGGTACAGCTGTAATTAGATGCAGCATCCTACAGTACATGGGTACAGCTGTAATTAGATGCTACATCCTACAGTACATGGGTACAGCTGTAATTAGATGCAGCATGCTACAGTACATGGGTACAGCTGTAATTAGATGCAGCATGCTACAGTACATGGGTACAGCTGTAATTAGATGCTACATCCTACAGTACATGGGTACAGCTGTAATTAGATGCTACATCCTACAGTACATGGGTACAGCTGTAATTAGATGCTACATCCTACAGTACATGGGTACAGCTGTAATTAGATGCAGCATCCTACAGTACATGGGTACAGCTGTAATTAGATGCTACATCCTACAGTACATGGGTACAGCTGTAATTAGATGCAGCATGCTACAGTACATGGGTACAGCTGTAATTAGATGCAGCATGCTACAGTACATGGGTACAGCTGTAATTAGATGCAACATCCTACAGTACATGGGCACAGCTGTAATTAGATGCAGCATCCTACAGTACATGGGTACAGCTGTAATTAGATGCAGCATGCTACAGTACATGGGTACAGCTGTAATTAGATGCAGCATGCTACAGTACATGGGTACAGCTGTAATTAGATGCTACATCCTACAGTACATGGGTACAGCTGTAATTAGATGCTACATCCTACAGTACAAGGGTACAGCTGTAATTAGATGCAGCATCCTACAGTACATGGGCACAGTTGTAATTAGATGCAGCATGCTACAGTACATGGGTACAGCTGTAATTAGATGCAACATCCTACAGTACATGGGTACAGCTGTAATTAGATGCAGCATCCTACAGTACATGGGTACAGCTGTAATTAGATGCAGCATCCTACAGTACATGGGTACAGCTGTAATTAGATGCAGCATCCTACAGTACATGGATACAGCTGTAATTAGATGCAACATCCTACAGTACATGGGTACAGCTGTAATTAGATGCAGCATGCTACAGTACATGGGTACAGCTGTAATTAGATGCAGCATGCTACAGTACATGGGTACAGCTGTAATTAGATGCAGCATGCTACAGTACATGGGTACAGCTGTAATTAGATGCAGCATGCTACAGTACATGGGTACAGCTGTAATTAGATGCTACATCCTACAGTACATGGGTACAGCTGTAATTAGATGCTACATCCTACAGTACAAGGGTACAGCTGTAATTAGATGCAGCATCCTACAGTACATGGGCACAGTTGTAATTAGATGCAGCATCCTACAGTACATGGGCACAGTTGTAATTAGATGCAGCATCCTACAGTACATGGGTACAGCTGTAATTAGATGCAACATCCTACAGTACATGGGTACAGCTGTAATTAGATGCAGCATCCTACAGTACATGGGTACAGCTGTAATTAGATGCAGCATCCTACAGTACATGGGTACAGCTGTAATTAGATGCAGCATGCTACAGTACATGGGTACAGCTGTAATTAGATGCTACATCCTACAGTACATGGGTACAGCTGTAATTAGATGCTACATCCTACAGTACAAGGGTACAGCTGTAATTAGATGCAGCATCCTACAGTACATGGGCACAGTTGTAATTAGATGCAGCATGCTACAGTACATGGGTACAGCTGTAATTAGATGCTACATCCTACAGTACATGGGTACAGCTGTAATTAGATGCTACATCCTACAGTACATGGGTACAGCTGTAATTAGATGCAGCATCCTACAGTACATGGGTACAGCTGTAATTAGATGCTACATCCTACAGTACATGGGTACAGCTGTAATTAGATGCAGCATGCTACAGTACATGGGTACAGCTGTAATTAGATGCAGCATGCTACAGTACATGGGCACAGCTGTAATTAGATGCAACATCCTACAGTACATGGGCACAGCTGTAATTAGATGCAGCATCCTACAGTACATGGGTACAGCTGTAATTAGATGCAGCATGCTACAGTACATGGGTACAGCTGTAATTAGATGCAGCATGCTACAGTACATGGGTACAGCTGTAATTAGATGCAGCATGCTACAGTACATGGGTACAGCTGTAATTAGATGCAACATCCTACAGTACATGGGTACAGCTGTAATTAGATGCAACATCCTACAGTACATGGGTACAGCTGTAATTAGATGCAACATCGTACAGTACATGGGTACAGCTGTAATTAGATGCAGCATGCTACAGTACATGGGTACAGCTGTAATTAGATGCTACATCCTACAGTACATGGATACAGCTGTAATTAGATGCAGCATGCTACAGTACATGGGTACAGCTGTAATTAGATGCAGCATGCTACAGTACATGGGTACAGCTGTAATTAGATGCTACATCCTACAGTACATGGGTACAGCTGTAATTAGATGCTACATCCTACAGTACAAGGGTACAGCTGTAATTAGATGCAGCATCCTACAGTACATGGGCACAGTTGTAATTAGATGCAGCATGCTACAGTACATGGGTACAGCTGTAATTAGATGCAGCATGCTACAGTACATGGGTACAGCTGTAATTAGATGCAGCATGCTACAGTACATGGGTACAGCTGTAATTAGATGCAACATCCTACAGTACAAGGGTACAGCTGTAATTAGATGCAGCATGCTACAGTACATGGGTACAGCTGTAATTAGATGCAGCATGCTACAGTACATGGGTACAGCTGTAATTAGATGCTACATCCTACAGTACATGGGTACAGCTGTAATTAGATGCTACATCCTACAGTACAAGGGTACAGCTGTAATTAGATGCAGCATCCTACAGTACATGGGCACAGTTGTAATTAGATGCAGCATCCTACAGTACATGGATACAGCTGTAATTAGATGCTACATCCTACAGTACATGGGTACAGCTGTAATTAGATGCTACATCCTACAGTACAAGGGTACAGCTGTAATTAGATGCAGCATCCTACAGTACATGGGCACAGCTGTAATTAGATGCAGCATCCTACAGTACATGGATACAGCTGTAATTAGATGCAACATCCTACAGTACATGGGTACAGCTGTAATTAGATGCAGCATGCTACAGTACATGGGTACAGCTGTAATTAGATGCAGCATGCTACAGTACATGGGTACAGCTGTAATTAGATGCTACATCCTACAGTACATGGGTACAGCTGTAATTAGATGCTACATCCTACAGTACAAGGGTACAGCTGTAATTAGATGCAGCATCCTACAGTACATGGGCACAGTTGTAATTAGATGCAGCATCCTACAGTACATGGATACAGCTGTAATTAGATGCAACATCCTACAGTACATGGGTACAGCTGTAATTAGATGCAGCATGCTACAGTACATGGGTACAGCTGTAATTAGATGCAGCATGCTACAGTACATGGGTACAGCTGTAATTAGATGCTACATCCTACAGTACATGGGTACAGCTGTAATTAGATGCTACATCCTACAGTACAAGGGTACAGCTGTAATTAGATGCTACATCCTACAGTACATGGGTACAGCTGTAATTAGATGCAACATCCTACAGTACATGGGTACAGCTGTAATTAGATGCAGCATGCTACAGTACATGGGTACAGCTGTAATTAGATGCTACATCCTACAGTACATGGATACAGCTGTAATTAGATGCAGCATGCTACAGTACATGGGTACAGCTGTAATTAGATGCTACATCCTACAGTACATGGGTACAGCTGTAATTAGATGCTACATCCTACAGTACATGGGTACAGCTGTAATTAGATGCAGCATCCTACAGTACATGGGTACAGCTGTAATTAGATGCTACATCCTACAGTACATGGGTACAGCTGTAATTAGATGCAGCATGCTACAGTACATGGGTACAGCTGTAATTAGATGCAGCATGCTACAGTACATGGGTACAGCTGTAATTAGATGCAGCATGCTACAGTACATGGGTACAGCTGTAATTAGATGCAGCATGCTACAGTACATGGGTACAGCTGTAATTAGATGCTACATCCTACAGTACATGGGTACAGCTGTAATTAGATGCTACATCCTACAGTACAAGGGTACAGCTGTAATTAGATGCAGCATCCTACAGTACATGGGCACAGTTGTAATTAGATGCAGCATCCTACAGTACATGGATACAGCTGTAATTAGATGCAACATCCTACAGTACATGGGTACAGCTGTAATTAGATGCAGCATGCTACAGTACATGGGTACAGCTGTAATTAGATGCAGCATGCTACAGTACATGGGTACAGCTGTAATTAGATGCTACATCCTACAGTACATGGGTACAGCTGTAATTAGATGCTACATCCTACAGTACAAGGGTACAGCTGTAATTAGATGCAGCATCCTACAGTACATGGGCACAGTTGTAATTAGATGCAGCATGCTACAGTACATGGGTACAGCTGTAATTAGATGCAACATCCTACAGTACATGGGTACAGCTGTAATTAGATGCAGCATCCTACAGTACATGGGTACAGCTGTAATTAGATGCAGCATCCTACAGTACATGGGTACAGCTGTAATTAGATGCAGCATGCTACAGTATATGGGTACAGCTGTAATTAGATGCTACATCCTACAGTACATGGGTACAGCTGTAATTAGATGCTACATCCTACAGTACAAGGGTACAGCTGTAATTAGATGCAGCATCCTACAGTACATGGGCACAGTTGTAATTAGATGCAGCATGCTACAGTACATGGGTACAGCTGTAATTAGATGCTACATCCTACAGTACATGGGTACAGCTGTAATTAGATGCTACATCCTACAGTACATGGGTACAGCTGTAATTAGATGCAGCATCCTACAGTACATGGGTACAGCTGTAATTAGATGCTACATCCTACAGTACATGGGTACAGCTGTAATTAGATGCAGCATGCTACAGTACATGGGTACAGCTGTAATTAGATGCAGCATGCTACAGTACATGGGTACAGCTGTAATTAGATGCAACATCCTACAGTACATGGGCACAGCTGTAATTAGATGCAGCATCCTACAGTACATGGGTACAGCTGTAATTAGATGCAGCATGCTACAGTACATGGGTACAGCTGTAATTAGATGCAGCATGCTACAGTACATGGGTACAGCTGTAATTAGATGCTACATCCTACAGTACATGGGTACAGCTGTAATTAGATGCAACATCCTACAGTACATGGGTACAGCTGTAATTAGATGCAACATCCTACAGTACATGGGTACAGCTGTAATTAGATGCAACATCCTACAGTACATGGGTACAGCTGTAATTAGATGCAGCATCCTACAGTACATGGGTACAGCTGTAATTAGATGCAGCATGCTACAGTACATGGGTACAGCTGTAATTAGATGCTACATCCTACAGTACATGGATACAGCTGTAATTAGATGCAGCATGCTACAGTACATGGGTACAGCTGTAATTAGATGCTACATCCTACAGTACATGGGTACAGCTGTAATTAGATGCTACATCCTACAGTACATGGGTACAGCTGTAATTAGATGCAGCATCCTACAGTACATGGGTACAGCTGTAATTAGATGCTACATCCTACAGTACATGGGTACAGCTGTAATTAGATGCAGCATGCTACAGTACATGGGTACAGCTGTAATTAGATGCAGCATGCTACAGTACATGGGTACAGCTGTAATTAGATGCAGCATGCTACAGTACATGGGTACAGCTGTAATTAGATGCAGCATGCTACAGTACATGGGTACAGCTGTAATTAGATGCTACATCCTACAGTACATGGGTACAGCTGTAATTAGATGCTACATCCTACAGTACAAGGGTACAGCTGTAATTAGATGCAGCATCCTACAGTACATGGGCACAGTTGTAATTAGATGCAGCATCCTACAGTACATGGATACAGCTGTAATTAGATGCTACATCCTACAGTACATGGGTACAGCTGTAATTAGATGCTACATCCTACAGTACAAGGGTACAGCTGTAATTAGATGCAGCATCCTACAGTACATGGGCACAGCTGTAATTAGATGCAGCATCCTACAGTACATGGATACAGCTGTAATTAGATGCAACATCCTACAGTACATGGGTACAGCTGTAATTAGATGCAGCATGCTACAGTACATGGGTACAGCTGTAATTAGATGCAGCATGCTACAGTACATGGGTACAGCTGTAATTAGATGCTACATCCTACAGTACATGGGTACAGCTGTAATTAGATGCTACATCCTACAGTACAAGGGTACAGCTGTAATTAGATGCAGCATCCTACAGTACATGGGCACAGTTGTAATTAGATGCAGCATCCTACAGTACATGGGCACAGTTGTAATTAGATGCTACATCCTACAGTACAAGGGTACAGCTGTAATTAGATGCAGCATCCTACAGTACATGGGCACAGTTGTAATTAGATGCAGCATCCTACAGTACATGGATACAGCTGTAATTAGATGCAACATCCTACAGTACATGGGTACAGCTGTAATTAGATGCAGCATGCTACAGTACATGGGTACAGCTGTAATTAGATGCAGCATGCTACAGTACATGGGTACAGCTGTAATTAGATGCTACATCCTACAGTACATGGGTACAGCTGTAATTAGATGCTACATCCTACAGTACAAGGGTACAGCTGTAATTAGATGCAGCATCCTACAGTACATGGGTACAGCTGTAATTAGATGCAGCATGCTACAGTACATGGGTACAACTGTAATTAGATGCAACATCCTACAGTACATGGGTACAGCTGTAATTAGATGCAGCATCCTACAGTACATGGGTACAGCTGTAATTAGATGCAGCATCCTACAGTACATGGGTACAGCTGTAATTAGATGCAGCATGCTACAGTACATGGGTACAGCTGTAATTAGATGCTACATCCTACAGTACATGGGTACAGCTGTAATTAGATGCTACATCCTACAGTACAAGGGTACAGCTGTAATTAGATGCAGCATCCTAAAGTACATGGGCACAGTTGTAATTAGATGCAGCATGCTACAGTACATGGGTACAGCTGTAATTAGATGCTACATCCTACAGTACATGGGTACAGCTGTAATTAGATGCTACATCCTACAGTACATGGGTACAGCTGTAATTAGATGCAGCATCCTACAGTACATGGGTACAGCTGTAATTAGATGCTACATCCTACAGTACATGGGTACAGCTGTAATTAGATGCAGCATGCTACAGTACATGGGTACAGCTGTAATTAGATGCAGCATGCTACAGTACATGGGTACAGCTGTAATTAGATGCAACATCCTACAGTACATGGGCACAGCTGTAATTAGATGCAGCATCCTACAGTACATGGGTACAGCTGTAATTAGATGCAGCATGCTACAGTACATGGGTACAGCTGTAATTAGATGCAGCATCCTACAGTACATGGGTACAGCTGTAATTAGATGCTACATCCTACAGTACATGGGTACAGCTGTAATTAGATGCAACATCCTACAGTACATGGGTACAGCTGTAATTAGATGCAACATCCTACAGTACATGGGTACAGCTGTAATTAGATGCAACATCCTACAGTACATGGGTACAGCTGTAATTAGATGCAGCATCCTACAGTACATGGGTACAGCTGTAATTAGATGCAGCATGCTACAGTACATGGGTACAGCTGTAATTAGATGCTACATCCTACAGTACATGGATACAGCTGTAATTAGATGCAGCATGCTACAGTACATGGGTACAGCTGTAATTAGATGCTACATCCTACAGTACATGGGTACAGCTGTAATTAGATGCTACATCCTACAGTACATGGGTACAGCTGTAATTAGATGCAGCATCCTACAGTACATGGGTACAGCTGTAATTAGATGCTACATCCTACAGTACATGGGTACAGCTGTAATTAGATGCAGCATGCTACAGTACATGGGTACAGCTGTAATTAGATGCAGCATGCTACAGTACATGGGTACAGCTGTAATTAGATGCAGCATGCTACAGTACATGGGTACAGCTGTAATTAGATGCAGCATGCTACAGTACATGGGTACAGCTGTAATTAGATGCTACATCCTACAGTACATGGGTACAGCTGTAATTAGATGCTACATCCTACAGTACAAGGGCACAGCTGTAATTAGATGCAGCATCCTACAGTACATGGGCACAGTTGTAATTAGATGCAGCATCCTACAGTACATGGATACAGCTGTAATTAGATGCTACATCCTACAGTACATGGGTACAGCTGTAATTAGATGCTACATCCTACAGTACAAGGGTACAGCTGTAATTAGATGCAGCATCCTACAGTACATGGGCACAGCTGTAATTAGATGCAGCATCCTACAGTACATGGATACAGCTGTAATTAGATGCAACATCCTACAGTACATGGGTACAGCTGTAATTAGATGCAGCATGCTACAGTACATGGGTACAGCTGTAATTAGATGCAGCATGCTACAGTACATGGGTACAGCTGTAATTAGATGCTACATCCTACAGTACATGGGTACAGCTGTAATTAGATGCTACATCCTACAGTACAAGGGTACAGCTGTAATTAGATGCAGCATCCTACAGTACATGGGCACAGCTGTAATTAGATGCAGCATCCTACAGTACATGGGCACAGTTGTAATTAGATGCTACATCCTACAGTACAAGGGTACAGCTGTAATTAGATGCAGCATCCTACAGTACATGGGCACAGTTGTAATTAGATGCAGCATCCTACAGTACATGGATACAGCTGTAATTAGATGCAACATCCTACAGTACATGGGTACAGCTGTAATTAGATGCAGCATGCTACAGTACATGGGTACAGCTGTAATTAGATGCAGCATGCTACAGTACATGGGTACAGCTGTAATTAGATGCTACATCCTACAGTACATGGGTACAGCTGTAATTAGATGCTACATCCTACAGTACAAGGGTACAGCTGTAATTAGATGCAGCATCCTACAGTACATGGGCACAGTTGTAATTAGATGCAGCATCCTACAGTACATGGGTACAACTGTAATTAGATGCAGCATGCTACAGTACATGGGTACAGCTGTAATTAGATGCTACATCCTACAGTACATGGGTACAGCTGTAATTAGATGCAACATCCTACAGTACATGGGTACAGCTGTAATTAGATGCTACATCCTACAGTACATGGGTACAGCTGTAATTAGATGCTACATCCTACAGTACATGGGTACAGCTGTAATTAGATGCAGCATCCTACAGTACATGGGTACAGCTGTAATTAGATGCTACATCCTACAGTACATGGGTACAGCTGTAATTAGATGCAGCATGCTACAGTACATGGGTACAGCTGTAATTAGATGCAGCATGCTACAGTACAAGGGTACAGCTGTAATTAGATGCAGCATGCTACAGTACATGGGTACAGCTGTAATTAGATGCAGCATGCTACAGTACATGGGTACAGCTGTAATTAGATGCTACATCCTACAGTACATGGGTACAGCTGTAATTAGATGCTACATCCTACAGTACAAGGGTACAGCTGTAATTAGATGCAGCATCCTACAGTACATGGGCACAGTTGTAATTAGATGCAGCATCCTACAGTACATGGATACAGCTGTAATTAGATGCTACATCCTACAGTACATGGGTACAGCTGTAATTAGATGCTACATCCTACAGTACAAGGGTACAGCTGTAATTAGATGCAGCATCCTACAGTACATGGGCACAGCTGTAATTAGATGCAGCATCCTACAGTACATGGATACAGCTGTAATTAGATGCAACATCCTACAGTACATGGGTACAGCTGTAATTAGATGCAGCATGCTACAGTACATGGGTACAGCTGTAATTAGATGCAGCATGCTACAGTACATGGGTACAGCTGTAATTAGATGCTACATCCTACAGTACATGGGTACAGCTGTAATTAGATGCTACATCCTACAGTACAAGGGTACAGCTGTAATTAGATGCAGCATCCTACAGTACATGGGCACAGTTGTAATTAGATGCAGCATCCTACAGTACATGGATACAGCTGTAATTAGATGCAACATCCTACAGTACATGGGTACAGCTGTAATTAGATGCAGCATGCTACAGTACATGGGTACAGCTGTAATTAGATGCAGCATGCTACAGTACATGGGTACAGCTGTAATTAGATGCTACATCCTACAGTACATGGGTACAGCTGTAATTAGATGCTACATCCTACAGTACAAGGGTACAGCTGTAATTAGATGCTACATCCTACAGTACATGGGCACAGTTGTAATTAGATGCAGCATGCTACAGTACATGGGTACAGCTGTAATTAGATGCAACATCCTACAGTACATGGGTACAGCTGTAATTAGATGCAGCATCCTACAGTACATGTTTACACAGCAGCTGGAACTACATGCAGCCTGCTACTACAGCACATGGGCGGACACAGCTGGAACTACATGTGAGTCGGGACATATATAGCAGTAAAGTGCTGGGCACGTCTCTGTTCTACATGTAAAAAAAAAAAAAAAAAATCACTGGAATGAGTCTATTTCCGGCGCGGTCCCGGCTGGTCAGCACTACTTCCGGGTGATGGCGTCCGTTGCCATGGAGACAGGAGGACTATGGCGACCGCGCTGTTAGAGTCCCTCTTCCCAACAAGTTTCTGGGTGTATTAATCGCGGGATCATATACTTCGGAGAAGGGGGCAGAAGAGGTGACAAGGGAAGGGGGAAAAGACCGGGGGAAGGAAAGGGGTACACTGGTGTAATGTATACAGGGGAAAGGGTGCTACACTGGTGTAATGTATACAGGGGAAAGGGTGCCACACTGGTGTATTGTATACAGGGGAAAGGGTGGTACACTGGTGTAATGTTTGCAGGGGAAAGGGTGCCACACTGGTGTATTGTATACAGGGGAAAGGGTGGTACACTGGTGTAATGTTTGCAGGGGAAAGGGTGCCACACTGGTGTAATGTATACAGGGGAAAGGGTGGTACACTGGTGTATTGTATACAGGGGAAATGGTGGTACACTGGTGTAATGTATACAGGGGAAGGGTGGTACACTGGTGTAATGTATACAGGGGAAAGGGTGGTACACTGGTGTAATGTATATAGGGGAAAGAGCGGTACACTGGTGTATTGTATACAGGGGAAGGGTGGTACACTGGTGTAATGTATACAGGGGAAAGGGCGGTACACTGGTGTAATGTATACAGGGGAAAGGGCGGTACACTGGTGTAATGTATACAGGGGAAAGGGGTACACTGGTGTAATGTATACAGGGGAAAGGGTGCTACACTGGTGTAATGTATACAGGGGAAAGGGTGCTACACTGGTGTAATGTATAGAGGGGAAAGGGTGCTACACTGGTGTATTGTATACAGGGGAAAGGGCGGTACACTGGTGTATTGTATACAGGGGAAAGGGTGGTACACTGGTGTAATGTATACAGGGGAAAGGGGTACACTCACTGGTGTGTATACAGGGGAAAACGGTGGTACACTCTCTGGTGTAGTGTATACAAGAGAAAAGGGATACACAGGAGTAGGCAGGTAAAAAGAACAAGGGGTATATAGGAGAAACTGGAGTATATAAGAAAAAGGGACATACAAGTGTTGTATATACATGAAAGGGAGGTGTATAGATGTAGCATATACCGGAGAAAGGGGTACAAAGGGGTTTCATGAGAGAAGGAGCTAGAATATATGTGATAAAGAGGGTTAATTAGTTGTAATATATATTGGAGAATGGAGGATACACAGATGTAGAGTATCTATGGTACAAACTAAACAATCCTAAATCTAACTTTCACTTTTTAATACTTTGTTGCAAATCCTTTGCAGGCAATTACAGCCTGAAGTCTGGAACGCATAGACATCACCAGACGCTGGGTTTCATCCCTGGTGATGCTCTGCCAGGCCTCTACTGCAAATGTCTTCAGTTCCTGCTTGTTCTTGGGGCATTTTCCCTTCAGTTTTGTCTTCATCAAGTGAAATGCATGCTCGATCGGATTCAGGTCAGGGGATTGACTTGGCCATTCCAATATCTATGCACCTGACCGTATATAAGAGTTTCAGAGAAGAAAGTAGAGAACACTTGGAAAACATATATAAATAAGTGACACTATAAAGTAAACCAGAGAAACTACAGAGGATAGACTAGGGGTATCTGTAATGAAAATGATCAGATAGGGAGGTTGTTGAGGCAGGAAAGGAAACAGTGACAGGAGTACCTACACTAATATCCCATTTCTGGCTGTTAAGGTTTGGACAGTCTGGTATCCCCACAATGGCCATCTATGAAGTCTACTCTCATCCTGCACTTGTCAGATACAGAACTAGTGTCTGCTCCAAAGCCACCCTGTTTCTCATCATAGCCCTGGCATTAACCTACATCCCGCCATTACTAGTTGCCTTTCGCAGCCAAGGTGAGGCTTTACTTTTTCAGCAAAATGCACAATTGTAACAACTACTAGACTTGTAATGTACGAGTATTTTCATTCCTTGCAGGCTTTTGGTTGCAACGAAGTACGTATGAAGAACAGCCCAATGTCCAGTTCCGCTATGAGGTTTTACTGATCGCCTTAACCAGCACCAGTGGGGATTACATTGCTTGGAGCACCTTCCAAAAATTTAACAGTTTATTAGGGGACAGACTCAGATTGCCTCAAGTGACGGTTTGTGTAATAGAGGACATATAACTGTCATACAAATTATATGCATGAGTGTAGAACATAGATCGCATAGAACGGTGCGCTCATTAAGTTCTGCAGTGCCAGTTTTACATTGTGGTGAATAATCTGCAGCCAGCCTTGGACTGACCATCCTTGTGCTGGTTGTCCCTATCGCTGGGCGACCCCCATGTTTGTGTTCATCCTGGTGTAGTTTAAGGTAGCCCAGGCTGCTTGAGAGCTTGGGGAGGGGGCATGATTCCTTCTTTTTTTTTTTTTCTAAATATTATTTTTATAATACAGTGCAGCATCTGTGATCGGTGAGTGGTGGTAACTGTCACTCACACTCTGCTATTTAGCTACCAGTGTTTTTACTGTAAGTGACTGACAGTTACCTCTGCTCAGATCTGGGATGCTGCTACTTCAGCCAGGACCTGGCCATAGTAATCTGGTTCCCAAAGCACAGTACGCATGCCTTGCATTCATCCAACATTCGTAATATCATTCTGTTAATATAGCAGAAAAAATGTAACGCAGGGAATTTCAATGTTGTAATTCAGGACAAACGGGAAGCCGTGCAAGGTGTTTACTGGTATGGTCAATCCCATTGCATAATTGAAGTTGCTCCCGTCAGCGTAAAGTATACAATATAGTTATTTGCTGTATACATCTGCTGTTTAGGTTAGACTTATTAAAATATTAAGTAATTCAATGAAAAAAAAAAAAAAAGCATTTTTTTGTTATGTTATTATTAATATTATATCATTGTTATTATTTATTATTTGAGAACTATATTTTCTCAGTAGAACCACTGGCTTCCTTCATTGTTCATGTATATGTGTCATGCATATGTGTCATGCATATGTGTCATGCATATGTGTTATGCATATGTGTTATGTATATGTGTTATGCAGGCTCGAGAAGAGGACAGAAACCAAGATGGTAAAAGAGATCAGTTGTATTTCAATTTGGAGCTTCCCTTACTCCCAACAGAGGACGTGTATGGGGTGCACCTTATTCTGACCTTCTCATACCAGCTCTATGTAAGTAGAGAGACCTCCTGCTTTGAACAGAGACAGTGCCATCATCTATGGGACGTAGGAGGCGCTGCTGCGCTTGTTACCCTGTATAGACAAGAAATAGGACACTGCCTATAACAACCGTTACTTCCCCAACATGCATCCGCAGCTATCGGCACACTGGCTTCCTGTTGGCATTTGTTTGTCTAGCGACCTTTCTTCGCTTCGGATGTCTGTATCTGACCACCTTCCATGATGCCCGTGATTTCAGAATAAACGGTTTAGAAAACAATTGAACCTAAAATCAATTAAAAAATATTATAGCAGCATGGACCAATATTTATAGATTATTAAAAAAATTGTGAAAACTAAATATAATAGAGATAAGACCGTATGTACGGGAGTAGCATTGTTCTCTACGCTTCTCTAAGTCTGTAGAAGGAAATGAATGGAGCCATTTGGTGGCATATATGGCCGAAAACAGAAAGGTCATCTATATCTGCGTCAGGGCATAAGTAAAGCTGACATGTCCCCCTTGAAGTGACACACGGTGGGGGCGGTCAGGTTGTCGGCAGAACTCAATATTCATGACCGTGCAACCTAAAGGACAGGTAAACACAAATATGAAACAATTTTATTAAAATCGTTCGCAAGAATGTCACCCCTGCTCCTAGTGCCTTGACTGTAGAAGTTTCACAAAATGGCCGCCTCCACTCTGTGTAGCTGGTACTTACAAGATGGTTTCCAATAGATGTTTCCCTCTCCTCTGGCCAGAAACCATGGGATGACATTTATCTGGGCCAAGCAAGCAAAATGGCCGACTTTATATTTTTCCCACTAGGATTTATTACACTATTGTCCCTTAGTTATCATTGTCTATTTACAATGAACTGATCATATCTCTATGCTCCTTGTGACTTTATCAGAGGAAGTCGACGTTTGTGATGCAGAGCATGGCGTTCATTCAGCACTCCTCGCCCGTTCCTGGGGCCCAGCTCTACATCAACGGGGACCTGCGGCTCCAGCAGAGGCAGCCGCTGAGACACCAAGGACTGGATATCACATACAATGTAAGGAGAGCTCTCATCCTAAACCTTAGAGGCTAAAATGTAACAGACAAAAATTAAAGGGCAACTACTTTATTTTGTACATTTCTCATGCAAATAACACATAAATAAACTCTAT